>JANIPN010000219.1:79503667-79515214 GCA_027478595.1 Erythroxylum anguifugum
CTTTTGGCCAGAATCTTGGAAATGATTTTGTACAATGTATTATAGTATGAGATTGGTCTATATTCCTTCAATGAGGACATTCTGGATGATTTAGGGATTAAGCAAAGAAAGGTCTTATCAAATCAAGCTTGATTCATCAAAATAGGAAGGATATGCTTTAGACTTTTGGCCAGAATCTTGGAAATGATTTTGTACAATGTATTATAGTATGAGATTGGTCTATATTCCTTCAATGAGGATATTCTGGATGATTTAGGGATTAAGCAAAGAAAGGTCTTATTCCAAGCCCTCAATATTATGGAGATTGAGAAAAATTACCTTATTGCTTCATCGACATCTCTCTTAATGAATTTCTAGGCTTTATAGAAGAAAAATCCATTAATTAGATAAGACCTTACGGCTTTGTTGGGACTAATACTAAACACTACCTTCTCAATCTCATTGTTAATAACATGACTGCATAGAAGTTCACATTGAATATCAAAGATCAATTTAGGACTAACATCAACAATTTTTAATAAGGACATTCTATAAGCTTTCGAGTTATTTAGGATCTTTCCAAAGTACTCCTTAGCATAGTTGAGGAGTCCCTTATGCTTTGTGATCACTTCCCCATCCTCAATTATTAATGAATTAAATCTATTTCTATTCCTTATAGGGAGGAGAGATTTATGGAAAATCTTGGAATTGGAGCCTCCATCCTTTAACTAATTGATCTTGGATTTTTGAACAATTATAGAATTTTGTTCTTGCAGTACTTCCATATATAACTTCAAGCTAGAATCCTTTAATTGCTTTCTTGCTTGATCCTAGGATGATTATAAAGGTCCTTTTGTTTATTAAGGAGATCCATCATTGCCCTATCATTTTAAATCTTGGAACTAATTGAAGAAAGCTAATTAAGTTCTTTTTTTTTACCTCTAGCTTAACAACTTGTAATTTCCTATACAACTTGAAAGATTTATGAGCCTAGATTATGATTCCCATACCTCTATTGATAGCCTCATTAAAGCCTCTTCATTAGCAATATAATTAAAGAATTTAATGGATTTCCTTTCCCTAGTATCCATCAGACCTGTAATTACTATGAAGCTATAATTAGAGCATATATTTTCTTCAAAATTTATAAAATTGTTAGGAAATTTGATAAGCCAGTCATAGTTAGCCAATGCTAGATGTAATTTCCTCTTAATAGACTAAAAACCCTTTTGCTTGTTGCTCTATTTAAAATGACTTTCCTTAATTTAATATTTGTAACTTCTTGACCGGATAGATAAGAGAGGCATTCTTTGCTAGGCCTTATGTCACATCTAGATCCCTTTGTGTAAAAGCCCACTTCCACCGAGCACGTACCCGTACATCCCGAGGACACTTGAGCACATGCCTTGGGAAAGCGGCATGTTAGGACAATCACTTCAACTCATTATAAAATTGATGTCTCAAGCAACAACACATCTCAGGCAGACCAATAATCATTTTTACCCATTTCAAGTGTAAACACATCATAAGTACTTCAAGAATCAATTTAAAACCATTTCATCAATAAAACGTATCTAGTCATGAATGTCATTACATTACAGAATTTACAAGTACATTGTATAGTAGCTGCGAAATACAATTCAAATACTAAAATCATTGAAGACATATGCAGGTGCAAACTGATCCTGACCACTAGCTCGTGGCCCAATGTAGTAGCTACTTCAACTAGATTAGCTAGGTCATTTATGAACTTGAAAGACAACGAAGAAATTTTTGGTGAATTTTACGAACTCAGTAAGCGAACCATCATCGACGTGCTCACTCATATCAATTACAGAACAATTCATAATTCACTTTCAATTTACAGATAAGTCAATTCACGTATTGAACAAATACCATTATATCCATTATTAAACATTTCCAGTTCAGAGCAATACAATTAATTCATTTCAGTCATTCATATAACACATATCAATTTACATATGCACATGTGACTCACTTTCGTTGCTACTTTGTTGTGACCAAGCGCCTTTTTAACTATCTCATATCCATTGGAGATATCGAGCTCATTGATAACTATCCCGTATCCATTGTGGATACCAGGCTCGTTGATAACTGTCTTGTATCTATTGTGGATATCGGACTCATTAATAACTGTCCCGTATCCATTATGGATACCGGGCCCATTTTACATAGTGAGCCTAAGGCTCTTACCACATTTTGGAGCTTTAAGCTCTTTTTCACTGACTATTCCAGTCACAACTACCTTTATCTGATCATGCATATCATGTATGAAATGCATCAAAATCTCATATATTCAATTGGTCACATTTATTCATTTGCACACTTACTTTCACATTTCCATCGGAACTAAGTCCAACATTCAACAATTATGTTGAGTACACTTATTTCTGTCAGATTCACATACAATGAGCACTTCCAATGTGTTTCTCATTCATCAAACTTCTCGGACTATCAAAGTTCGGGTTTAACATGTTCACATCAATAATAATTCAATAATTGACATTTAAGCAAATATAGATAATCTTAGTGAGAACATCTAGGTTACTCGCTACACATAACTCAACCAGAAACACACATATAATTGAGTTTACACATCTAGGTTGACTCAGAACGCTCCAGATTTAGCCATTACCTTTATGATCTAGAAACATCTGGATGGTGATGTTCAATCTTGTGTATCTATATTTAAGCAATATACACATATTGTACACACATTACTAATTTGATCAATCACATAGGCATTCAATTGTACACATATGTAAATGTGTTATGTATAATGCATGTTCAATTTGACTATTCCGAGTATGTTTCCTTAATTCACATCTTATGATCATCTATATATCATATCTTGTAAAATTTGATTATCCTCAGTTTATTAATCTTCTATTCATCAATCATACATTTACCAATCCTTTCCTAACGTTATACATCCATACAATTTCCCAATTCTCATTCATTCATACCTAATTCATATTATTCATAAGAACACGTTTACATCATTAACAACTCATAACTTCCAAATTGAGATACATTCATATCAAGTCAATCCATTCTTCAATTCTAATGTCAATCAACATCCTAAACTTATCAATCGCTTAACCACTTACTTTAGCAACCATCTAGGTTCATTTCAAACCTCAATTAAGTCCAAAGACACCAAGGTAAGGTAAGAAGACAGCAGTGCACGATCGTGTACCTGATGATCCCTCTCTGTCACGATTGTGCTTATGCACGATCGTGCAATTACCAGATGACCATTTTGACAAAGAAAATGAGGTATTTAGGCAATACATTCTTTTAAAAAAATGTTCCAATATGTATTACATTTCTAATGACATCAATTTCATACAGTTTGGTTCAATATTATGCAAGTTATACCTAAAATACTATAGACTGTTCTCACACCGTGACAGCACACTGTACTCAACTTCAAGCCAAATTTCTAAACCTATAGAGACAGAATTAAAATTCGATTTCTTCATAAAAAATTATAGCCATTTGTCTCTAGTTTAATATAAAATTAAAATCATCTCATTTGGATGTCTACAAATCAAGTTATGGCAAAAATACAAATGTGGGTTCAGTGGAAACACTACAACTAACATATTCCAGCAATTCTTCTTTCACTTTTCCAGATTTTCAACTCCTATATGTTACATTCAAACCATCTTATGCATAGTTCATCAACTCTGCATCATTTCCTCTTCATTCTCACCTCAAATTTTAACTCAATATCATCCATTAAACCATCCATGAACCATTGTTTATCAATTAATGTTCATCATTTACCATCATACATAAATCTTATTTCTTCTCATTTTAAGAACATTTCTCAAACACCTTTCTTAAGCATAAATTTCACCTTTAAACTATCATCACATGTTTATATTTAAACAAACCATGAAGATTAATGTATAACTTACTTGATAAAAATCCGAGCTTCTTCAAAATCACATAAACCCTAGCTTTCTAAGCTTTACACAATCATCAATCTTTCAAGGAAGAATAGGTTAGGTATTTAGTTGCAAGATGAAGAGATAATAAGGATCTTGAAGAAACAAAGTGAAGGATAGCAAGAACTCAACGTAATGAGTGTGAGAGTGAGATGGATGTGAGTGATGAAAATGAAAAAGATGAAGAAGAGAGCATATGGCAATGTGAAAGACAAAAATAAAGATGGTCTTTAAAAATGTAAATAATGTGGGGTGGGTTTAAAAGCAAGGTAAACAATTGCTTGGTAAGTGTCATGACATGTGTCATGACACTTATCACTTAAATAATCAAATTAACATCTTTTAATTATGGTACTCAATACCATTTAATCTCTAGTCCATTTGTCTCCCAATTTCTAATCCAATTGTCACCAAATTTTCAATGTCACTTTCTCAACAAATCCTAATACCATTTGCCAATTATTTCAACGGCCGTTTGACACTTATTTCTACTACCATAAATTAATTATCTTACTACTTGACAATTTTCCTAATCCAAAAGTACTCATAATTTCATAACATTTTCCAAATTTTTAGCAAAAATTCTAAATCAATAATTATACTCACTAAATCAATTTTCAAGACAAAAAAATTCACTATTCACATTATAATCACATTTATAAATCAATTAAGATCAACTATACCTGATAAATGTCAAATGAGTGCATGTACAGTAATTGTAATGTGTGCAATTATCAAATTCACGTATATGTATGCTAATATTATGCATGAGCATGAAATGCATTTTCTAATTTCTCAATAATATCTCTCATATTCAGTATTCTAGGATTCTAACCCTTAAAGTGGGGAAAACGAGATGTTACATTTTCACTCTCAACTCTCATACTTTGTTGGTTTTTTTTACGATGCTCTTTCTCTTTCTTGAATATTTCCTTTTTTTTGTTCTCATGTGATGCTTGTTGGGTTCCATTGGTTTGTTGCCTTTTTTTCTAGTTGTATTTCTAAATCTCTCGTCATAATTTTTTTACTTCATTCATATTTTGAGTATATGCAAGTGGTAACCTAAGAAATCAGTGAGAACATATTCCCAAAGCATTACTTATTTCCACTAATTTCATTAGTTCTAATACATTCAAATTTTTGGTTGTTGATTTCCACTTATTCGTTGTTTGTCTATATTGATTGCAGTAGTTACTAAAAGTTTTTTTCTGTAGATTTTGAGATTGAATTTGGATTGGGACTCTTTGGATTTCTCTAGAGAGGGGTCAATGAAGACGATAGAGAGGGGAAGGATTAATAAGTCCAGTTAGATCGAATCGGATCAAGTTTGGAATACATGAGCCAAGTCTGATTGAAATTCAAGCTATGCACTAAAATAATTGTTAGCTCAACTCAGCTCGACTCATTGCCTTCCATAAGTCTAATACACTTATAGTGCATAAATGTAGAAAAATAATTTCTTTCAATTATCAAATTCATATACATTGCCAAATAAATAGAAGAATGTTTTGTTACAACTTATTCAAGAAAATATTAAAAAGTTTTGGTCATCTTATAGGAAGGGTTCCATAATAGACCATCAAAAGTTTTTCTTGCTATAAAACAAAGATAATAACTATAAGTGATCTTAGGAAAAAAGGACATACGAAACAATTTATAAATTAAATTACAATTTTTAAGAAATCTATCTTCCCTAAAAGACATTTTTTTAGCAAATTATTTTTAGTTCTTATTTACAATTCAGCTTTGATCCTTTCAATAGTCATATCAAGTTGCTAAGACACCTTCTTGAAAATTCTAACATCCCTTTTAAGTCATATATGATGAATTAGAGCAACAACATAAACACATAGAAACTTGGTTTTGATTTTACCCTGCTTCTAGTGATATAAGAGGAAAACATGTCGTCGATATTTCTTAAGTGGGAAATATCGACGACATAAACACAATCTAGAATTTTCCCCAAAAAGAATTGTTTGCTTAATTTCTCTATTGTCTTCATACCTTATTGGTTTTTAGGTTCTAAAGGGAAAAAAGGAGTAGGGAGGTCCAATATTGTGTTGTGTCATCTACAAAGAAAGATAGATCCACAAGAATTTGTAATGAAAATAAAATTAAAAGTAATAAAGGACGAGTTATACCATCACTAACTTTTTCAATGACCTTTTTAGGAGTAAGGTACTTTTAATAAAATACAATATTTTTAATCGAATTACGAACAGTACATTTAAAAGGAATTACCATATGCAGGATACAAAATTTCTTTGGCTACAAAATACTACCAAGTGAACAGCTTTCAAACGTTTCAGCCTCGTTCCCGAAACTCAGCATCCATCCTTATCTACACTATGTACAAGAAAGAATTGATGACCAAGAAAGAATACAATACATTTTGATCCCCAAAATTGCACGGCTACCGGTTGAACCGAATCATATTTGCGACCTTAACCGCATCACTAGCTGTTGTATACTTTCAAGCTTCTCATTGAGTTGCTTAAGGTCAGACATATGTTCTTTACAGGGCGGCTCTGAACGTGATATAATATCAGTAACAAGGGCGGCACATTTTGACCGAGACTCTGAAACTGCCTCCTCAAGTGACGCAACCGTCGACTCCACGGTTGATGGCAAACTTAAACTCGTCATATTTGTTGAGGGGGAGAAACCAATGCTGCAGGGACTGCTACCCCTGCTGTTCCTTTCTGACGTGAAAATTTTGTCAAACCCCTCTGTACCTGCATGCACAAATTCATTGTTATCAACCATAATCAATAATCATTTCGAAGTTGAACAAGGATGAAGAAATTCCCTCAACAAAATGATTATTGAATTGAATTAAGCAATTTATAACATCAACTTGGAGTTTTCAAATGCTATAGACTAATAGATCTTAAGACTTGTAAACATTGATTGCTTAAAGATTGTCATTTTAACTTCTTCACTATGAAGATACTGGGAGGATCTCAGATCTCGATACACACTAGATATTCAAAATGACAGTCCAGCAGGTGGTAAAACATTAACCGTACCAAGGTTGCCAAGCTGATCTATGGCTGCCCGTCCAAGGGCCTTCTCCAGCTTGAGTAGCCTCAGGATTCCAGCAGTTATTCGACCCATTGCATCAACTTCAGACTTGCACAATAGAGCAAGGTGCTGAAGCTCATCTTTGGTTACGACAGCCTCCATCTACAACGTAGAAATTACAGTAAGATATAAAAACCATAACCGTAAAATAGAATCATCTCAACAGAGAGCCATCAATTAAAAGTTGGCAGGCTTCATTACTGGTTGCTTGACAGAAAATTTCAAATTTTCCACCATCCAATTTGCCATTTCATCATCAGCACTTTGCTCTGATGTCACAACATGAATCTCAACATTTATGCCACCAGGTGCCTCAACAACTTCATTGATTCCATTTGAAGAGACAGAAATGCCCTTCTGCCCCTGTGGTTTCAATATTTGCAAACCTTCTACGCCAACCTGCAGGTATGCTCAACCAATAGACATAAATATTCTCGTAAGCAAGCACATGGTCATATGTATCTTGAAATTTAAAGCAACAATAACTAGTTTAAATGCTTCTAAGAGATTTGAAGACAAATGAAATCACAAAATCCCCAAATATATGATTTTGCTTCGGGAAAAAGTAACAGGAAGGAAAGTGAAGGAACAGACTCCCATAATGGGACTATTTTGTTTTACTTTTCTCATTTCTCCTGCTGTTTGAGCAAAACCTCTATATGTGTTCCCCTCATTTTCCCCTCCCTAGGTTTCCTCTCTCCAAAATGCAATATCAAACCAATTATCCTCTATTCATTTTACTTCTCATTTCTGTTCCATCTAAAAATCTCAAAGATTAAATTCATAAAAAGAAATATAGATTAAGCAATCCCCACCGTGACCAACTCCACAGGATATTTGTGTATTCTGCTCAACTTTGCTCTGCCATCCACCTCATGCTTTGCATCGCTCTTGGCTTTTACTAACAAACTTTGGAAAGTTGCATGCCAAGACCTCTGTTCTCTGCCCACATCTCCTTGGGTGGAAAACCACCACCTTTCTGCCATCTCCTGTGCACCTTCAAGAGCAAATAACCAGTCTTTCAATTCTATGCACAAATCCACATCATCTGGCATTCCTAGTTGCAATACCCCAGTATCTCCTCCATCTCCTGAGCCTCCATCTGCAGAAAAACAGGGAATGAAGAGAACTGCCATTGAAGAACCTTCAAACTTCAAAACAAAATCAAAGGAGCATATGATGTAAATGAAGAGAATTCCTACCTCCTAAATCATCAATAAGAAGAGGTGATGCTTTAAAAAGTTTTGAAAGTGGCCCCTTTGCTATATACCCCAATCCTTTTGACAGCCCCTCACCAGGACCACCATCAGGTCCAAGTACTCCAAAGCGATGCATGAGGGCTTCGGCATAGTTCATTCCTCCCCCAAGGCGAACACCAGAGACACAGGCAGACACACATAGACTATGGCACTCCCTATCCTCTTCACTGAATGGCATCACATGTACCATGCTTACATCAAGAAATGGATTTGCATTGCCAATACAATTTCTTTTATGTTTTATTTCCTTGTGTACCCAAAAGACGGTTCTCAACTGATGATATCCATTTGCTGCCACAAGAAGACCATTTTCAACTGAACCCAAAACTGTGTCATTCTCGTGGAACAAGCTTCTGTCAGTGTCTACACAGTCCACCTCAACACTCTGCCAGTGCAAACTGGATGAAATGGCAATAGCGCCACCAAGGGTTCTATGACTGACTTTGATGAAAAGATCTTCTCCAATAAATTGAACCAGAGGCAGTCCCTCTGCATTTGTGGCAGAAGACTCTAAAAATCTCAGCTGAAGATTTTTCAGTGCCAAGCACACTGCAGTATCACAGGGAACCTTATCCATTAGCCTACCACTAGAACACTCGTTCCTATTTGCATTTAGTCTTCTGTTTTTACCAACAGATGCAATCTTTTCACCAACTCTTCCAAAGTACGTGTACAGGTCTAGGACAAAAAATAGCTGCTCAACAGAAGAATTTGACAAGTATTGTTCACAAGCTATCCCAACCCTAACAACACCACCAGGAGGAGGGATAGCAGACAATGGCCTTCCATCAGATGAAACCATAGCTACCTCGATAGAAGAATGCTTCAGTTCAACACATCTCCACGAGCCCAAAGTCAAACCACAAGAATTTAGTGAACCTGTTAAATTAGAATGTGTCTCCAGAGATAAACTAATCAATGATACTGTTGCAATCCATTTCTTCTGGCTAGCATCAATTGGTTGGCCCTCCCAAAGACAGAAACAAGCAGGATCCTTTTCCAAGTGGAGTAACTTGGGTCTCAATGAAGGTGACTCTGAGAAGGACAAATTTTCAAGGTGAAGCTTTGCTCCAGTGAAGGAACTATCAACCATAGAGTTCCTGCTGTCAGCTTGATTGCTTGATGCATCCACATCCAAAGGAATACTGACATCCAACTCCTTAAGGTTGAGGATCATTGAATTTATGGAAGAATCTGGTAAAACATCCCCCGGATTGACAACAATACCATCAGCTAAGAAAGATGATATCCTCAAACATGATTCTTCTTGAAGATGAATCTGAAAAGGCAAGCGAAAATGGTTACAAAAAAACATGAATAGCATTCTTGATAAAAAGCTCATAAACTCAGATCATTAATTCATACCATAAGAGGCTGACAAGCAATAACCGTTTTTGAAGCAAAAGACGGTGGGGCCGGGGATGGCATGACCTGAAGAGAATGTAGGCATATCAAAGGAACACCTGCCATTGACTGCCACCGTAGTTCTTCCAAGGGATATATTGGAGGACAGAAATTCTTAGCTGTAAAAGCAATTAACAATTGGGATCAACATTGCTGACTTCTAATACATCCTAAAAATACGAACTGATAAAATTATAACTGCTCAAAACCAAGAGAGTTATACTACCAAAATCTGGAAGTTGAACAAGATTTTCCACATCAGCCTGCATGGATGGCTGAATCAAAGTGCACGGAGGGCGTGAGAAGGTATCCCTACATTCACATGAATTGCATGAATTCATAGCAAATTAATCTGATACACAAGTAGGTAAAGTATAATCAAGCCTATTCAAAACACTACCCAAACTCGAGCATCACCTCAAAATAACATATATAAATATGCGTTTTCCAACAACCAATTAGAAACTTTCCTACCATATCATAAATACAGTTAAAGGGAAGAGATTTTGTTAAAAGCTATTTGAGGGACTATAAAGTGTAATAGCGTACAGTTTTGCCAACATGCCCTTGAAGATCAGGGCTGCATAGAAGAGAATTGAGAACAGTATGTTGTTAGGCAAGTCCCCCCTATTTAAGCTAAACCTCTACATGAAATAAAGAAGTTTGAGATGATATCCGTATGGCCAATTGCATAAAACTTGAAGAAAGGATAAGGGGGGTAGGGAGGGTATTACTTAAGAATACTGAATCATTGGCCAAAATAGAATTAAACACTAGTTACAGCACAGCTCACAAGCCCTACAATTTTAAACACCACTAGCTTCTATATACAAAAGAAAAATCATTAATCCACTGGAGGAACAATCTACAATTTTTGAGAACATAAACCCACCAACCATAAGTCTGGCAAATTTACTATCTCTCAGTGTATGTATTAAATGAAATTCCCAAGCTCTATGCAACATCTCCATACAATAATGAGTTAAGCACATACTGGGTAATCCAAGATGCTCCTACACATCAGTTTAGCAACTACAACAAAGGAACCAGGTTTTCTTATACAAACTATCCCATTCAACCTCAAGTGCATTGCGATTGCAATTTTCGTCCATGTTCATTGCAATTTTTGTTGGTAATCCTTCTTCTGAAGTATATTAAGACACATGCTCCTGGTACAGCTTGGTATGGTGCCTTAACACCTCCCCTGTTTCATTTCCACTTCAAAGCATAACCAGTTTTCTCCAATTTCTTATGCCTTAAATTTCATAAGCTAGTGGTCTAGATCAGATATACATCTATCATTAGTAAAGATATGCAACAGAATTCTTAAGCCAGAAACGGAACTTAGACCCAAATGTTATATGTGCTAACAGAAACAGGTCACACTTAACTCATAATCCGAATTACATGATATCAGCTACATAATTCCTTCTCCTTTGAATTAAACCAATCAAATTACAAAGTAGAATGGCAAACAAGCGGTAGAATTTTAAAGATTACCACCTACTAAAATTTCAAAGTGATAAAAGCTAAGGTCCTATTTGTTTCCATTTTTATTTTTGATTTTCTGTTTTTGTTTTCAAAACCAATAAACAAATATGTTTTGTTTGAGCTTTTGGTTTCTGTTTGTAATTTTGATTTCTTCCAGTTTTAAAAAATTATGAAAACCATAAAAAGTGACTTGTTTTTTTTCATAATTTGATTTACTATTAACTAAATATATATTATTTAATTATTTAATATGTTAATTTTTAACAAAAATTACATATAATTTAATTTAATATTATATATTTAATTAATTAAAATTAATTATTAATAAGAATTATATTAATTTTACTCAATAA
>JANIPN010000219.1:79611575-79650405 GCA_027478595.1 Erythroxylum anguifugum
GCAAAATAGTTATATCTGTATTAGACTCGAGATACAAAATAGATAAGGTTAATTTTATATATAACGTATAGTGATTAGGCTCAAGAGCATATTGATGATATTAAATAATTCAGGTATGAATTATTATTAAATAACTATAAACTCAGATTGAATAAAATTCATTTACACAATTTATGAAGAAAAGGGTAAGACTTATTACAGTATGGTAAAATTGGACAAATATCTGACTAATGATTGTGTGACCGAAATTGAAAATGTGAAAATTGATGCATTACAATGGTGGAAGAATCATGGACCTGTTAGTAATTCCATCATATACTGTTGTTTTAGAATTTGCTTTTAGTACTAACGGTCGGGTTATTAGTCCTTACAATGCTCGACTTCATTCTTATACTATAAAAACTCTTTTGTGTACCCAAAGTTAGTTAGATAATGAAGATATTGAGGATAAACTCTTTTATTTATGATATACCATTTTTTTCTATTTTTATAATATCATTTTATATTATAATTTTTAAAATTTTATATTAATACAACCACAGATACTAATGTGGAAATGATTAGTCATATAGCTGAAAAATATTTTGATAATATATTCAATGATGAAGATATATTCAATTGTTTATTAATAATTATCATGTGCTTAAAATTCATTTAATGTAATTATTACAATAGTAGATATCATTTACATTTTAATGTTCTACATGCAGATGAAGTTATACAAACTATTGATGATTCTGATTATAACAATTAGCTATTCTCTTTCTTGTATTATGAGTTTGTTATCTTTATTCTTTGTTTCTATAATTGCTTGTTTTTCATGTGATTGCATTCCTCTCTTGTAATTGAAGATATAATTATTTACTTGTGTGATTTTTTTTTCAGATTCTCGACTTCAATATATGCCCTCCAGTATTCTGTCTCAACTCTCCAAGACACCAAGTCTCCAATAATAGTTGATAATCCTTTTTTGTAATGATTGTCCAATCTGAAGCCTATGCTTTGGTTTGGCATGAGGTTTGCACCGCTAGAGCCACCGCCTCAACATGTTCTTCCTAGCCTTGAACAATGGACTCATGAAATTCTTCTTCAGTAATTAATGCATAAGCCTTGCTGATGGTAGATAGAAGATCAATGCTCTGATACCATATAAAGCTAGAAAAAATTGAAGAGAAAATATTCACTTTAATTTATGAAAAATTATGTGTATGTACAAGGGGTTCCCAAGGTATATATATAACCAACACTACTCTTAAATAAGGTAAAACACTAATCCCTAATTAAGATATAATAACTTGTATTTACAATTGTATTTCTCATATTAATAAGGTAAAAGACTAACTCCTAAATTAAAATATAATAAATCTGATTTATAACTAGTTTTTCAATATTCCTTATGTTGCAAAATATAAAAACCGCATCATTTACACGTATATAAAAATTGACAAGAATTGGTAATCTTGATCTACTTTGGATTAGCACCAACAATGTAACATACTACTCCCATAAAGCATAAGCCTGAACATACCAGAGGATATTCGAGAACATACTCTATGAAAATAGTACATTAAGACAATCAAACTAACTCATTAAAGGCATCAAACATATCATAAGCATTATAAATGTTCCTTTTTTTCATTTTTACCAACATAAACGTCACATGTGTCATTACAATTCAAAATTCACATTTACATTACACAACTTTTTTTTTTAATTTCAATCTCAGTACCAAATATATGACATGAAATGTGATGCTAATGCATAAGACTCTAACTAGATTCCTCAGATTCAGCTGATCAGACTTTTGAGTCATTCTTGTCCCCAAAATGCAAGTACTAGGCTTTTATTATATCACCTTAGTAGCTAGAACTCCCTTGAACCTGAAAAATAATGCTGCAATTTTGATGAGTTTGTGAACTCAGTAAGTAAACCATCATGGATGTATTCACTCAAGTTAGATTACAAAAACAAGTATATTAAAGTTTATCATACTTCCACAAGCATATCATGTAAGCTAGCATTGCATATCACAACACATCCTCCATTAACTTCTACTGTAATTCACTATTTCAAAACAATTCAATAATTCATTTCAATTCAATCATTTGATACATATAGGGATGTATATGCAAATGCAAATGTATTTCCATTCTCATTTTGTTTTGTTGTGACCAAGTGCCTATCAACTCAATTTACTATCCCGTATTCGTTGTGGATACCAAGATCATTTTTTGTCCATATCCATTATGGATACCGAGTCTATATCATCTGAGCCTGAGGCTCTTTTTCATAATCCTGAGCTCAAAGCTCTTTTCTACACATTGGTCATTCTGGCCACAACTCCTTTATCTGATCATGCATTTCAATGTGATGAGATACATCATTTCATATGCTATGTTTTCATTTCCTTTCATCTCTGTGTACTCATGTCACATTTATCAAACTCCTCGAATCTAAGTCCGGTATTTATCAATCAGTTGTACACACGTTCCATATTAAACATACAATTCATACAGAAGCACTTATAAATAAGTTTACACATCTAAGTCGACTTACAGTACGCTCTAGAAAAGCTATTGCCTCGATGTTCTGGCAATGTCTAAATGTTGACGATCACCTTGTGCGTCTATCGTCATGTAATACACACATAGTTCACAAATCACTAATTTGTTTAATCATATGAATATACAATCATGCATATGTATATATGTTATGTTTCAATGCATGCTTAATTGGCTTTCCGGGTATGTATTTTTATATAAATATCTTGACCATTCAAAAACAGAACATAAAATACCCATTTCATTCATCATTTTCCAATACAATTTCAACACTAATACAACATTCAATCTATCCCTAATCAGTCATCATAATTTTTGCTAACACATGCCACAATAGATCAGTACTTTACTTACTTGTTCAGCTCAAATGCCACCTCAATGTATCAAGCCTGCTTTGTCTCATAAGCATGCAAGATCATCTCAGGAACAATGAGGGAGTAGGATGAGTTTCAGCAGGGACAAAAAGAAGACAACAGAATATAGCTACCTTTCCGAAGAAATTGACAAAGGTTTTAAGGTGGCAATGGATAGAATTTAGAGCAGAAACTCAAGATGTGAGGGAGGAGTAAGTTTCGGCAGTGAGAGGGAGAAGGAGAGAGTTATAGTAGAATATAATGAAGATGATTATGGGAGTGTCTATGTCATATGGTATAGGTGCAAGATGAGTTTAAGGACACTTGTCAAGTGTCTAAGCTAGCTACTTATCCACTCTTTAGGCTGCCAAATGTCACTTAATTCTTCTATCATTTGTCACTTAATTCTCTAAGCCATTTATCACTCAAGTCTACTGCCATATATTACTCATTTTATAGGCTTAGTCATCCTAAATTTCTACATGTCAACTTGTCTTGTTACTTGAAATTTTTCCTAGGCTAAATGTACATATTAATTCATCAATCTCTCAATTGTAACAATTAACTCCAAATTAATAATTGTAATCCATCAATTTTTTTATTGGTTAATCAAAATACATGACATTAGAAATGCACAATCATATCATAATCATTTTAAAACCTTCATACCTCGAAACATGTCAATTGAGTGCAATTTTTCTAAATCAAAATTCATGTGTGTATGCTCATCTTATGCATGTGAATGAAATCATAAAATCATATTCTAAATGCACAAAATTCATTCTAATATGATGTAATTCATGTGACTGAGTAATCTAACACTCTAACTCTCAATAATTTTGGAAACCGATTATTACAAACAAGCTTATCAACCTCAGTCTCCTTTGCTCATCAACACAAAAAGTTGGAATTGCTGGCCACCCTGGAATGAAGCTTATGATATTACAATTGCATAAAACCATAAAAACATACTCCGAGCATACAACTTAGATAGAGAAAGAAGTTTATTTTCTACTAGAATTTTAAAGCCTAATAAAATGTTCCACAATTCCTCAAGTAAAAAAGAAAAAGCGATTAAACGATATGTTTATATTGTAACTACCACAACAACAGTAAAGAATTGTAATATGTCACCAATAACTAGTCAAAATTTTTAGGTCAAAGTCCAAAAGACAACCTTATAGGGACTAAAGGTAAGCGTATATGGGAATTAGGGAATTTTAATTGAATTGGCAAGCATTAGAGACGTGGTTCTGATAAGGGTTTGTGTCGGTGAATGCTTTCATTATTAACGTTTTCTAGTGATGGATTTAAGGATAAGGTCGAAAACTCAAATGAAATCACCGGTTCCATAATTGATGTGTCAATACTATTTTATTATATTTAGTTCATATATTTTTATGAGTCCCGTATAAATATATGAATCAGATGTAATAGAACAACACTGATACAGTAATTATGAAACAGGTGATCTATTCCTTCGAAACCCCTCGAAAACTGTGTCGTGTTTTTAATAAGATATGGTGCAAAGAATATGCTTTAGCCCATGTGACATCAGATCGTAGCTTTAATCATTTGGTCTCGATAATTGGGAGCAGTTTCTTCTGGTTTTGGCGTATGGACTTCTTCAAACTGTCACTTAAGCTGCAGGTCGGTCGATTGTAGGTGGACCTGGTAAAGTTTTGACGGCACTAACTTTTATCCGTTACAACCAGGGAAACCAATGGCTGTGTTGAACATTTCTTACGTCAAGGGAATATGGTATCTTTGAAACCTTTGTGCCAACTTGACAGTCGAATTTTTCCGGAACCCTAATCGACAATCGTAGCACCCAATCCCCTGCGTCATACTCCCTGTCCGTGTAGTGCTTACCGCCTAACTGTTTCATATCTGATGTGTTGAGTTTTAGTACTATGGCACATGTAATGGTGACAAATACCCATTTACCTTTTAAATGAAAAAAATTTACTAACCGAACGAGAGGTGGCATTATAGACCACCATAAGAACCTTTTTCTTGACCACCTGTCCAATGATGGTAAGCCATCCACATGCTCAAACTGTTTTAAAACGATAGAGCTCACGCCAAAATTGACTCGTAAAGGCTGCATCTCGATCGTTGGTCATGGTCTTTGGTAGTCCGTAAAATTTGTAAGCCTGATTCACGATTACACTGGCAAACTTAATTTTGTATACAATAAGCAAATTTGCTAACGCGATCAATGACACACAAACTGACATAACACCCATCTTATTTGGGTAAACCATCCATCAAGATGACATCCAAGCGGATGTCAGACCTAATTGTTAAGGTAGTTGCAGAAATCCTAACCGACCCATCAGTCTCGTACTTATTTCTTTGACAAGTTGCACAACGCCAAATAAATTCCCTCACGTTGCTGTGTATTTTTCTCCAAAATAGTGTATACATGTAACTTCTTATATGTGCCCACAAATCCCGAATGAGAACTTAGGATGTTATCATGAGATAGAAAAATGATTTGGGTCTTTAACTTTGGGTTACTGCCAATGAAGAGTAGCCCATTCCACCGCAGCAAGCTCAATGTAGGTCTTAAGATTTTATAGGCCGGGCAAAATAAAAAGAAGAGTCTTAACGAATTGATAACATGCAAATATGTATATATGAAAAAAAACGTGAAATTCAGTTCTTTTATAAGCCTTTTTTAATTAAAATATTTCTTATTTTATTGACAACATTATTTCAATTTTTAAGATCATAAATATTTTAACTGAATGGCTGGTTGCTCATCTACCTTTAAATTTTCTAAATTCAAATTGTTAAGATTATCATGAATATTAATCTCATCACTTAAATTTTCATTAGGTTATTCAAAACTATCTTCACTTAATTTCTTATAATTTTTACTAGAAGTGTCACTCTTTTAATAAATTTATCGATAACTCTTTTTTAGGATATTAACTCTTTTTTTCACTTCTTGAAAAATACTTTTTGGGCAACATTATATAAAATAATTATAACACAATTGAAATAGAAAAAGAACAAAAGCTTATATATGGAATTGGAAGAAGAGGTAGGTGCAATAGAACAATAATAATTAGATTATTTATAAGATATATCAATGGCATTATATATATGCAACAAAGAAAAAAATAAAAAATTCAAATTTAATATCTTATCCTAAAAATAAAAAAACAAAGAGTAAGCTTTTATGATAAAAGTTATCATTGCACAAAATTTATTTTCGTACACTTTTCAAAAAAGAGAATAGAGATTAATACCAATATTCACATTATAGAAATATATTAATTAGATTTTATTAATAATTTACAAAATTAAATTTATATGTTAAAAATTAGTCGAACTTATAAATCAAAAAAATGGTAATTATGACTTAATAAGTGAAAGAGAAATAAATTGTAATTGAAGAAAAAAATAAGGGATAAAGCTATCAAGTATTATATATGTGAAATAAAAGAAAGAAAAACTACCCGAACTTCAATTCAAAATAAAATTATACCTATAATCGCAATTGAAAAATATCATATATAATTAAATTAACAAATTTCAAATTATCCAGATAAACGGCAATTAAAATAGGAAATAAAAGAAAGATAAATTATAACTAAAATTTAATTTGACTTTCAATTCGAAAATAACAAGTTTAACCAAAACGAAAAACCTATTATACTCATAATCAAATTTCAAAATTTTACTCAATCTATAAATAAAAAAGATATTAAAAATATAAAATTCAAAGTAATAAAATAAAATAAAATAAGACTTGAGAGAATAAATGAGATACTTCACAATTTAAAGATTTAGGCTATTAATGTAAAACAATCTATCAAAAGATATATAAATGGTTAAGACGTTTGTGCCATATAACAAAACTAGCATCACAAACATAATTTGTTGAATCATCCTTAAGTTCACTTATATCAATCAATTTCCTTGTAGCTAGGTCCTATGAGGCACAAAATGAGGGGAAAATGAGTTGTGTAATTTATAATTTTGTTTAATTTACTTATAGAAATAATATTATAGAAAAAGGAAGGCATGTAAAGAATATATGATTTTGTTTTATTTTTAAATTGATGGTAAAATTCCCATGAGATTTAACTGGAACAAAAGAACTGTTCGAGATTTTAATTGGATAAATAAAATTAATGTCTTTCATCATACAGGATACTTTTTTGGAAATTATATGGTCGGTAGTGTTGAAATTAAGAATCAATTTAATCTTATCGTTGGATAGAGAAATTGCCTCACCAACAAAATTAGTCATTTGGTTAATATCATGATCCTTCTTAAGATTTAATAGAGATATAACTTGAGTGTGTTGTCCTTTGGAAAGAACATTGATTGGTGAATTCCTTTATTATCTATGTTTAATTTGTTGTCTTTCCTTGTATCGATTTGGATTTGCTCCTTTTTTCACCAATCTAGATACTCTTCTAATTAAAAAAATGTATCCTTTGTTTTCTGACAATGATTGAAATATACTCTTTTATAGATTGATTTGATTCACTTATAGACAGTGAATACCCTTTCTGGTTATTCCTTTATATACCTTAACATTGCAGTTTCAACAACTCATACTTCTTAGCTAATTCATAAACATGTTATAAGGCTTTCATATCTTAAATTAGATATTTAATTTTTTATTTTAATCCCTTTAAGGAGAGACTAATTAACTCAAGCACTGATATACTAGTTTATATGATAATATATCAAATTCAGTATAATATTCCTTCACTGATCCCTTTATCTTAGCTCCTTTAACTCTTCTATTGAATCTTCAAAGATAACCACTTTAAACCTTTATTGCAACACCAATATGTATTGGTGGTTCTATTATTTATTCTTCAATTAGACCTTATACTAATCTAATGCTTCTCCTTTAAAATGAATCGCCGCCATTCTAACCTTAATCTTTGTCAATATCCCATCAGGGCTGAAGACATTTAAAGATCCATAATCGAAGATCTTCACCCATAAAAATTGCAAACTTACAAATGAATTCTATAAAGATATGGAGCCTGGAGAGGTCTAGAAGTGCACAACCTTATCCCTAATTAATAGAAAGGTTATTTCTGATAGACTGACAGGAAAAAGGAATTTGAAAATAGTTGAAAGAGAACAATAGACAAATACATAAACAAATAATTGTAAAAAATAAATCAAAATAAGCTATAAATTAAAATAAATAAAAATAAGTATATAAATAAACAAACAGGAAATAAAGAATGAAACATTTTTTTTTAAACCTGATAAACCTGATATGGACTTGAAATTCTAACATTCGCAAGTATGATAAAGTTTAGGACAAATTGTCGACTTTGTCCTCAGTAAGGATATCCTTTTGGTGGCGCATAAGAGCCTGCTCTTTCTCAAACGGATATAACAGATGACTGATTCTTTTAGCTGCCTTATTCTTACTCTTTCACTCAACTTCCCTGTAATGGCTCACTTGACCATCTTAAATAACATAGCTGAGACTTTCCAAGTCCTGCCAAAGCTTACTCATGTGAGAAACACTCGAAAGAGAGCTCAAATAATTGGATCGTTAGGCAACAAGTCAGAAGACATTCAAGAACATGCATTGCTACCTACCAGACGACTGGTATTAGGCCTCGCCTCGGTGGCACTGTTTGGAGGGTCCTTTCATGGAGTGTCTCTCGCTGAGGATAATGGCTTGTGGCTCGATTACCCTTTGCCCGTACCTTCGGTGGAAAATAGTAAGCTTTCGAATAAGCTATGGGCAGCCATTTTTTTGCTGGTATATTGTGTGTTTAAGGGGAACTTGCTGTCTGTCTATTAATTGCAGAAGTGCTTGCAAATCAGACGACAGGGACTCGATCCTTCCTGAAGGTAGGACTGTTTATGCCGGACATTGGAGTCAAAGGAAGCATGTACAGGTTAAAGAAATACGCCTTTGATCTTTTGGCAATGGAAGATTTGGTAGGACCAGACACATTGAACTATGTTAGGAAGTATCTGAGACTCAAGTGCACCTGCATGTACTACGATTTTGATAAAGTTATCTCTGCAGCTTCGGTTAGTGATAAGCAGCCTCTCATTGATTTGGCTACCAGATTTTTTGACATTATTGAAAAGGTATATCCATCATTCCAAGCTATATATATAGCTGATGTTAACTTTCTTTAAATAAGCATGGACTTAACCATGGATATCTTCTATATTGCAGCTTGAAGATGCTGCAAAGAGGAAAAACTTTGCTCAGACAGAATCATACTACTATCAGGAAACCAAACCTCTTCTCTACGAAGTCATGGACAGATTCGCGTAGATTTGAAGAGTGTGCTTTATACATGAAGATCATTACAGCGACTAAGAAATCAATGTGCGTCCCGGTAACTCTTGTTCATTATTACCATGCAGAATGTCCGTCCTCCTCAGGTAGAAAACTTTTCTTTTTTTTGGAAAAATCCTCAGATAGAAGACTTATTGCAGGGTATTTCAAATTAATGCATAAACTCGGGCTTCAAATTTAGGACATGGTTTTTATAGTGACAAATAAGATAGACATCTCACTGCAATCAATTAAATGAATGAAGTAATTCTCGTCTCGATTCATTCTCATAAGATGAAGATAGTACAATGTTAACAAATATAGAAGATAGGATTCTTCTCTATACAATTTGTAATAAGCGCATGTTAGGATCACTCTTGACTTTTTCAGTTTATCAACACTGTCATAGAGACACAGATAATACCCTGAAATAAGAATGCTTACTAATATCAGCCTAAACTCAAGCGAGATTCTGAAGATCGCACGTAGGTCTGACGTCGAGGAGTCCCAATCTCACAAGCATTAACCCTGGATGCAAAACGCAGCGAGCATAACGACTCACCTGAAGAAGAGACTTCAGGAGAGATATTTACAAACATCAGTGTCTTCGAGTCCCCTCCAAGACAAGGCTGAGCCCCAATCAGTGAAATACAGCATTAACATATTTGATGATTCAACACAATCAAAACAGGAGGAAAGAAAAACAGGAGAAATGCAAAAGCGGCAATCTTGTGAACCTAAACTTAGCTTGTACATGTTTATAAGGGATTACCTGAAGAAGATAAGTAAGCTTTGAATTTCTGAATGGTACATGGTCCTCCTTCTTAGCCAATGCAAAGATAACATCACTCAAAGAAGACAAACTCTTGTTGATTGCCTGAAGAAGAAATGAGAACTGAACTAAGAAAAAAGCAAATGATGCATAAGACACATCAAAAATCAAATTTTTATTGCGATATTCATAGCATACTTGTGTTTCCTTCAATCGCTCCCCAGTTGAGCCACTCTTTGAGAGACGCTCACTCCCCGCAAGATCAATAAGATTCAAGACACCTTGAAGTTGTTGATCAGTGCTCTAATGGACAGCAGAGAAACATTCAGCTTTAAGAAAAGTAGTAGCAACAATCCTGAGAAGATCTCATAGGAAACACAAGTAACATTACCTCATTAATACCAGATATTCTTAAGGTGAAAACAAAATGACTTCTTGACGACTGCTCATTCATCTGGGTCTTTCCCACAGACCTACAAGAAAGAAAATTGTGGATCAAAGGTCCTTCATCTTGAATTATCAAAGTTGAAGGACATTTGCAATGCAGTGTATGTGTAGTTCTCAAACAATTATCTGTTCTAATTTTTTGAAATGAATGTGAAAGTTCCCCATCTGTTTCCTCTCAAAAATAACAATCATCAGAAAGTGAGCTTTGTACCAGAATCAAAGAATAAGACAAGTATGGATCTAACATGCAAGCAAAATGCTCTTTTGTAGCAAGTCTAAAATGATGTTCAAGACACTTCTTCTTAAAGATATAAAACTTACCTAGAATATGTAACTAACTCCAACGAGCTTGTAAGAATTCTACACCTAAAATATTTACCTACTGAGAGCAGCCCGATCCAGAAGATATGAAACCTCCCTAGTACTGTGAACATCCACAACAGTAAGATCAGAGACGTGTGTGTTTCCATTTGCATCATGCTTTATTGCATATTGCTTCCCGCTACTTCCATTTTCTGTTCTTATTGGATCTCGGTTTGTTGATAACAGATCTCGAATTGTCTCATTGTAAATTTCCAGCATGGAAACCTATATTGCTTGTTGAAGTAAAATGTTAAACCATGATATAAAGGACCAAGTTTCATATATTCCAACATGCTCACCTGCATTTCATACTTCCAGCCCTGCAGTTGAAGAGACTGCCTAGTTTGAAATATTTGTTCTAATGACCGCGGTATCAACCCTTTTTCATCTTGATAACCTGGCTTGCCCATCATGGTGTAAGTTTTACCAGACCCTGTTTGTCCATAGGCAAAAATGCAAACCTGAAGGAGAAGAAAAGCATAATCATGACCTGATATTAGTAAAAAAGAATCACATAATACTTTTGAAGCCATTTCCACATGAATTAGGTAAAGATGAAGGTACCTTTAACCACAAAGAAAATAATTTGTCTAGGCAATCAAGTAGAAGATTGCAGTATTTGTGCAAATGCACTGGTAATGTCGCAAATACTAGACACTAACATAATCAACGTTTTCAAATTTACAAGAAAAGGAATTGGACGACCATATAAGTTACCTTGTAACCATCAAGAGCACTTTGAACAAGCTGTGAAATTTCTGTGAAAACGTCCTCTTGTGATGCATCAGGGGCAAAAACTTTGTCAAAAGTGAAAGAATATTTTTGCCCTGAAGATAATATGAGCATGAGATTAGTTTATGAACAACTTCAAGATCTAGCCCGAACAGGATAAATTCTAGTCCAGTTACCTACCAAAAGATTGGTACTCAATAATAAGGTTTCAGCAGGTTTACCATTTTGCATCAGGTCGATGCCTCGCCCAAGAGCTTCCGTTGTAGCAGGATAAGAGATAAATTTGGCTTCAGCTGCCGGACTTTCATCAGGCAAAGAAGGCCGCACACGGCAGAACACACGAATGTTCCCTTTCAATTCCTGTATCATAATAAAGCTCATGGCTGTTAACACCAAAGTATGTTTCTAGTATAACAAAAATGGAGCGTCAAATCCTTACCAGAATTGTATTATGCAACTTCTTCCGCAGCTTCTCTCCTTCAACGAGTTTAAGTTCAGCATCTTCCAAGCGACCTTGTAAGTCACATATTAGCTTCTTTTGAGCTTCAAATTCGGTTCTTGTCTCGAATGCAGATAAATCAGATGCCTAAGATAATTTAAATATCATTCAGCAAATGGAATCAACTACTAAAACATAGTAGCAAATAATCAACCAACTTGCTGATATCAATACCCGCAACTTATTCTCTGCTGCCTCTAACTGGTCTTGCGCTGCCCTTAACTGGTTACCTTGTGTTAAACATCTTGCCTGTGAAAGTATTCATCATCGTTAGCAAGTGTAATACTAGCCATAAGGACTGGATCATAGAACAATTTGGTGCAAAAGTAAAGATCTACCTCTAGTTCATTTGATTTTACCGCTAGATGTTCATATTTGGCTACTTCAGTTGTTAAAGCTTGCATTTTTAACTGCTGTCTATCGCGGTCATCTCTAACCTCTTGTGTCTCTCTCCTTAGAGATGTAACTTCACTCAGTAGAGCCTCCTTCTGCTTCACAACATCGTCCAGAGATTCCTATAGAGTTACCAATCAATAATTTCTGACATCAGATTACGTGCAATAAATCAATGGCAAAAGCATTGGAGAGGGAAGCTTGTCCTCCTATAATATCAACTCCAGGTAAATCACTTATAACAAGGTGCATACATTGGATTCAGACTTTCTTTGAGTCCAATTGAATAACCTAAAGTCATCATGAAGGGTCTAAAGTCCACGGTTTAGCCTTCTGTGAACCTAATTAAATGGACGTAGCAGTTCTAAGTTTAAGAGCCACAGAAGAATTCTTTCTTACATGGATATATATAAATAAATAGATGAACAAGTCGGGGACACTTTTAGATTTCATCACTTGACTACTATTCAGGTCTTCATTGTGGCAAAACTTTCTAAAGAACATTGAGAGTTAAGAGATGGAATGTAGAGAGACCGGAAGTCTCAAAACCACTCCTTCCCTGTTCACATGCGTTGGATGATTAATACTTCCATATTGAGTTCCATTTGCTACAAACAAGATCTGAGTTCCTTCTTGATTTGGCATCTACACATCAGACTTGGAGCCATGCAAGAAGCTTTCACATTGAGGAGTAGAGTAATGTGACAGGTACTAACACTTGCTCACATTTTTACTATCTTAGGTGACCAAAAATATATTTTGCATAAGTTGACTTCATTCGTCCATAGTCATGGATTGGATAGTATTATAATGAAAATCTGTCTCACCAGTTAGTAAACATGTCTAGAAAAAGATTTAAGTATCCCTATTATTATTCTTTGCAATTCATTCTCCTGGATCGTATCGAAATGGAACCATTTTGCTCGACCTCATTGCTTGATACCAGCCATGGTCCTTCATAGGAAATACATGCTTAGTTTATGCTTATCATCCTTGCAAGACTTCTCTCAAGGGAAGATATTTCATCCATTTCAAATTTATCCTAAACTTTTCTACTTGAGGGAACTAGACTTGAGATCCTCAGGGATTCCTTTGTCCAGTTTACTTGCAAGCAAACACTAGAATCCAAAAACAAATGGTCAATACTGCCGGCTTCTTTCTTATGAAAAACAAAACTAGGTCCAACTAGGACCAAATACAAGATGTACCTGTTGTCTAGGTGCATCAACAAACAAGTGTGAAGTCATTTAAGATCCAAAAGCAACTACAAATTATAAGCATGAAAACATTCAACAAAATATTCACTAAAAGAAATTAGCAACGTCTTCCAATACAGGCATGGTATATAACTCCCATCAAGGTAATTTGTCAGA
This sequence comes from Erythroxylum anguifugum, assembly GCA_027478595.1. Taxonomy (NCBI): domain Eukaryota; kingdom Viridiplantae; phylum Streptophyta; class Magnoliopsida; order Malpighiales; family Erythroxylaceae; genus Erythroxylum; species Erythroxylum anguifugum. The sequence continues at coordinate 79,625,364 of JANIPN010000219.1, forward strand.
AACAAACAAAAATAGAACATTCCTATCGAGGCATAATCAATATTTAACACTACATAGCTGTTACTATGTTGCACTGAGCAAGTCGCAAACAGATACAAGAAAGGATGGTCCACCCAAGAAGAAAAGGATAACTTGAAAGAGAAAAATGAAATATCAAGTTGCATAAAAGGATATTGAGCAGGATAGAATAAAAGGAAACAGACTCACTTTGCATGTGGTGTACTGATCTTGCAGTGAATTGTACTGACCCATTAAGTTGCTCAGATTCTCCATTATGGCTGCTTTTTCTTTCTCTCCACGTTTAACAGTCTCATGAGCTGAATCAAGATCCGTCTGAAGTTTACTGTTGTACGTCTGTAAGCTTGAATTGTACTCCTGTAACAGCTTGTACATATCATTAATTGACGTTATCTGCAGAATTTTCCCAAATAAACAAGTTAGGTCACCACTAACAATAATGAGAATTAACGAGGAAACTGAACAGAATTTCTAGTGAACCGAGGCTATTTTTTAGCTGTTACCCTTTGATTAGAACTTTGAAGCTCTCCTCGAACTTTTCCAAGCTCTTCTGAGAGGGAAGTTTGGGACTTCTCAATATTAACTCTGGCCTCTTTTTCTCTTGCAAGAGAGTCCATTGCCGCCTGGTTGTTAAGCAGAGGAACGGATTAATTAAAAGAGAGGAAAATCTTCAGAAATGACAGTCACCAAACCAAAATAGTAAAATTATAGCAATGTTCAGTATCTCATTGTTCTCCTCTCACCAGCCTCTCTGTTTCTTCCTTTGAGAGTTTCTCCTCCAGAGAAGCAAGACTCTTTCTCAACTCCACAATAATCAAGTTCAATTCCTCCTCCTTGTTTCTCAATATCAACTCTGTAATCAAATACAGCAATTTACTTGATGACAGTATGGTTAAACCCCTATTAAAAATGAGATCATACGATAGAATACATTCAACACACCCATTTCACCACATTTACTCTCGGTGAATTCCAGTGCATTCTGCAACTTCTCTTGCTCGAATAGGTAACTCCCTTCTAGCTCTTGAAACCATCTGATACAGAGCCTTAGCCTCTTAATGTAATCCATCATATTTTCACATCTCTCCTACAATATCCAAAACAACCAATTTCAGAGCTATTTCACTTGAATCTGTTCAGCATAGCAACAAAAAAAACAAAAGGAACTTACCTTGTAATTATACTTGTTTTTGTATTTCATCCTCTCATTTAACAGCGCATAAACATCTTCTCTTGTAAACTCGATGCCACCATACTCTGATCCAGTAATGCTCGTCGGAGCACTATTTGGAGCAACTTCCTGTTCGCTATTCACAAGTGAAAAAGCATGCCTGAATCTGCCATTATTTGCAGCGCCAACCATCATGGTAACTCCAAGTGTCTGGGTTTATCTACCGGCTTCTCATCACCAATATAACACTTCTATGGCAACCAAAAATATATAGGAGGGGTAAAAAAAAGAACTCAGAGATATCTCCCACCAAGACTTCTCATTCAGCAACTAAATCCAAGCAACTCAGCAATAAGATCTTTGGGAACTCTATAATAACATCGGAAAAAAACAGGAAAGACAAACTTTTAGCCCACGAAAGTAAAAAACCAATAACTGCTGCTGCTCAAAGACCAACACTTCGCAATTTTGCACCCAAAACAGAAAAAATACAGACACCCATTACAGTAATCGAAATGTACTTAGAAAATAAGTCATTGCGAGAAAAAAGAAAAAGAAAATTGTTCAATAATCTTGGGACAAAAATGGAAAACAAAAGGGACCCTTTAAAAACAAGAACATGAAGATTCAAACCCAGATTTTACATTTGGAGGAGGAGCTCACATGTGAAGGACTTGGACGAAGTGGGGATGATGTCAAGGGGAGGCCTGTTCTGGTTGTTGAGAGAAGTTAATCTCAGAGAACATATATAAAACAGAAAAACTGTTACATCTTTTAGTTCTATTACTTAATACTTTCCCATTTTCCATTTTTAGCTAGGTATAATAAATTTGGTCCAGCATTCTGGTGGGGCAATGGATTCCATGCTAAGTTACTGATTCCAATCACAACCGTTGCTTTTACAAGCAGAAAGTTGCAGAGGCAATTGAGAGAGACAGGAAAATGGAATTGTTTAATGAAGAAAATGATTTCCTAGTAACTTTGTACTGAGAAAAAGTTATAACTTGGTACGTCTACACTTCCATCTCTCCAGTAATCCAGTGGCTTTTGGTCCTTGTCTTGCAGATAAAACAGGTCAGTTCATTGTTTAACAAGAATAAAAAAGGGATCTGACAGTATCTAGAGAAGAGCATTGTCAGCTGAGGAAATGCACACTTATTTGCCCTCCATGCTTGTTTCACACTACTGGTTTATATTCTTAGATTTCCACGCATGATGGTGTTTCATGTTGCCTCCATTCTTTGATCTTTTTACCTTTTCCTGGTTGGATAGTTCATTAATTGACATCACTTCCTTAGTGACACTTGCCTTGTTCTCCTAGTTCCCCAAACTTGAAACACGAGGCTTTTGTGACCAATTCACTGTCTAAGAAATTGGAAGTTATTAGCTTCATGAATTCTATGCTTTTAGCAGGAAAGTTTGGCTCTTGATTCCTACATTTCACAACAAAAGAAATATAAAAATGATTTTAAGAGGTGAGGGATCTCGTAAGAAAATATATATGAAAAATTGTGAGTGGCAACAGGCAAAATAGGTAGAACGGTTTGGTCATTTTGGAAGCAGATATAGTGCGAACATGTGCCTGTAGAACATAGATTATTAGAGCGTGGTGGTGCTTCTGTCTGTTATAGACTCTTACTGTGTGTGATCCGTAGAATTATAGACATTTGGATAGATCCCCAAGGTCTCCTAGTATATAATATTCTGGATCTCCACTCTACGACCTTGTCAATATCCACATTCTTTGGCAGCTTCAACAACTTGGACGGTGTACAATTAGAGTAGATAAATTTCTGGAGAAAAAGAAAGTAACACCCTAAGACGTGACGATGAATCCAGACCACACTAGTTTGACTTTATTCGTTTATCTGTTCGCCTGCTCGCATCCTTCAACAGTTTTAGGCAGTCATGTATAGAATCTGAAACTGCTATTACTAGTATTTTCTTGTTTATGTCTATAGAATTTAGAATTAATTCAAGATTTTGACAGTCAGACTACTAAGTGAGAAACCTTGCCAGTTCTACAAATCTGAAAGTTTGAATATGTGGTAATACGACATTTTTGTAGTTGAAGAGACGAAATCATTCAACATTCCTGTCCCATCGAATGGATTTGCAATTTTCGTGACATGTCTCCAATGAACACTTGGGAAATGACAATTTGACCGGGTCTAAACTTTCACAATGATATATACGTATGGGGTTAATAGAATAAGACGATGAGCCTTTCAATATTAGGTTAGTTGATGACTACTTTTCATGTAACAAGACAGCTATTTAATGACAAATTGCATAAGGGATTGCTGTAAAGCTTTTAACAACTATAAACCACAAAGTAGTGTGATTATTTCCTTCTTGTACATAATGATTATGCTATGGATGGAAGATTTCAATCAAGAGGCAAGCATATAATTTAAAAGATGAGTCTTTTTTGGTAGACTCAAAGGCATAAAAGAAGAACAAAAGAGAACTATATCAATAAACCAGTATGGAAGAAATCAATACACGGTTACCAAACATGAGACTCCCTCGACTGCCAAACTAGAGTATATTATAAGGAGTAAACTACTTTTGTGTAGTTATCTTTTCACTTTGCGTCAAATGGGTGTCAAGAATTTTCCTTTCAACTTTCCCAGAAAAACTAAACTTTTCCTTCACTCTTCTCTAGATTTGGTAGCAAATGTCAAAAACACAAAGAGTAAAGGGTACCCATCTCACATGGTGAAAGGGAGTAGTTGATATATCCATTTGTCATTTGGTGCCCAGTTCCGCTCATTGCTGTCTTGTCTCTCTCTCTCTCTTTTTTTTTTTATTGCTCCTAATACATAATTAATTCATATTAACGGCTCTTGCCTCTTTAACCAATAACCATGCTTATTAATCTGACTTTTCCAAAGCAATTCTCTGATTTTATATTATCCCAAGCGTGTTGGACCAACACATCTGCTTTTTTTTTTTTTTTTTTTTTGGGTAAAACTACCAAGTATTTGGTACCACATGGGCAACCGACTAGTCCAGATTCGAGCTAAGAAGGACCCTTACGGGCGGCAAAGCTCTTTCTCACGAGTGTTTAAAGCGATTTCATTCTCAATACTCGAACTCAAGACCTTGGTTAAGGATAGAGGAGCCCTACCGCTCCACCACAGCCCTCGTGGGTGGACCAACACATCTACTGCAACTGCAAGTAAAGAAGGATCAGAATTGTGACTTTCCAGCTTGAATCTTCTTTACCTAATGCAAATCAGTGAGGAAATTGCCTTTCACTTTTTTTCTCCTTTCTGATATTTGTAATAAAATAAAAATATATCAAAAATCGTGGAACTAATATATGAAACCTCATTCTAGATAATGTAGGAGAATTAACAACTTTGTATATGTTGATTAAATCTGTAAGATAAGAGATTTAAGACTGAAAAGGTTCGATCGATATTAAATCGTCATAAAATCGGTTAAATATTGAATAAAATTAAAAAATTTAAAATATTATTAAAAAAGTATAAAAAATTTAAAGTTTAATTAAAAATGAGATTGTTAAATAAATAGTAATCGATTTGTTTTAGTTTATAAAAATTGATTAATTTATAAAAACTGAACGATTAATTAATAAACTGATTAGTTTTTTTTTTGTTTCCCACGAGGTGTCCTAGGAGGCTCCCAATTATGAGAAGACACCTTTAAGTTATCCACTTACAGACTAATCCTCGCTCGAGCAAACTGATCAGTTTTTAACAACAAGATTATTAAACTAAATGAAATCGAAAGGTTGAAAACTGAACTGAAAAGTTAACTGTTTCAAGATTTTCACTGTTAAATTGGTTAAATTTTTAAAAAATTGTTAAACTCATTTTTGTGCCTCAAAAACTATATCCTCTAATTCTAGGTCACAATTTTGTTTATAATTAAATCTTTAATTACTTTTTCTAACTTATATCTTTTTATTTTTTCAGTTTATTATACTCATATTTCATGCATATGCTTACTTATGCTATTTGTGTAGAGCTATTCAAGAATATTGTATATTTTCTATTAAAAAATCAAAATTTACAATTTTCTGTCTATACTTTTTAGTTATACACTTTATATTATCTAACAAGTCGTACGCAGAGAATAATTTAGTGGTTAATTAAGTTTCATAAATCATTTGACAGTTGAGATGATCGTGATTATGATTGGAGTTGCCATTGACACATTAATCAAACATCACAAAATACCTTCACTAACTATAATGAGTCACGCTAATAAGTTAGACTTGCTGCATTTGAACTGGCAGAGGGATTGAAGTTTGATGCTATATCTGTGCCCAATGATATTGCCTCATAGTCAAGCAATGGGGTGCAGATCTAGCTATACCTTGATTCAATGTTAATCTTCCACCTTCAACCAAAATATATATTTATTTGTATGTTGAGTTTTGGAAGCGTAATGAAATGGCCAAGGAGCATTAATTGTGGGAGATGGGTCCCTCTCGCACGGAGGGACTCCGTCATTTCAACATTAAGCACTGATTTTGATGCCGCAATCACAATCATTGAAAATAAGTAAAAAGACAATTGCAAGGCAGCTGTCTTATACGGTGGAGTGCTTATATAAGGAATTCTCTGCTTCAGAAAGAAATACAAAAAACAGAGAAGAAAACCAGAGCATTGTTTTGTTCTGAAGTTAGGAAATATATTCCTAAAGGGTTGGTAAGTGACAAAATAGTAAGGTTAGTATTTTTAGGTTGAAAAATACTTTGTGAGCTACTATTTTGGTTTTATCTCTGTATACCTACCATTTGTAATAATGGAAGAAATATTATGAGTTTTGTCCGTAGACATAACTCAAAGTTAAGGGTGAACTACGTTAAATATTATGTGTTCATTTTACTCATTTTATTTTTTCTTTTTATAAAATACACCTGGTGTACCCAACATTAATTAGGTCTTGTAGAATCTTAATATGTACATGTAAATAAAAATGGACTGCGGAGAGTCACACTCACCCACTCGCTCGCCAAACAAACTTTGCTTCTAATAAAATCTTCATGTGAATTAGCATTTTCTACAAAATGCAATAGCTGAACACTTGAACGAACTCCAATGGGACATCATCAAGTTTTCTCCTTCTTGCTCTGTTTAGTTGTCTTACTCCAAAACTTTTGGAGCATGTAATTAAGATTTGGGTAGAGTAGTCTTAAAGTGCATTATAATGACATTTGATTGGATTCGAATGCAAGTAGAAGTGGATCACAGGATCTGAAGCTTATAATTGTTTGAAAATTGCAGAAGTGGCTCCTTTGCTCCATTGTAAAGCCGTGTGGCATTGTTGGAGAGCTTCTTTACCTCACGAGATGCACTGTTCTACATTTGACCTCTTATAGAGTTAATAGAATCTTAAATTATACAGTGGGGATGGGGGCTTGTTTTGCTATTTGAGAATGTGAGGGAAGAAAATCTCTGCAACAGAACAGTCCCTGCCTTTTCCTCCCAACAACCCATTAGCCCATTTAACCAATTTCACATGGACCTACTCTACAACGTTTTTGAAATGGAAAATTCACTCTCTGGTAAAAGAAAATCTGACTTGGCCACTTCTCTAGTCTTTTGTTTGTTTTCATAGTCCACTTATTTCTACAAACTGAACAGAAAAAGTTTTTAATTATATTGCTACCACCGCTTACCTGGTAGCTGAGTTAAGCTTCGTCTGACTGAAACCAATGAACAGCATTCTTGCCAGAGCTTCCAAGAAAAGAAAGCAAGATGTCTCGGTCAAATTACCACGGTGGAAAACCATCAGAAGAAAATTCCTAGAATCCTTAACCAAGGGAAAACTAGTCCCCTTATCTCCTTTTGTGCAGTTCATATAACCTTAGTATCTAGTGGCTAATAAGTTTCTGATCACTGCTCAAAAATGAAACTTTCTGCCTAAATTGCATATGGTAGTAGTGGCATTTGTGAAGCTGCTTTTTCCAGAGGTAGAATTAGTATGTGTTTGATAAATGCTTGCTTGGATATCTAGCCTGTGTTTACAAAATTGGTGTAGTATCAATTACCATGAAGGTGAGGGAAAATCCTGTCTCAGCAATCTGAGAAAAATTAGTGATGATAGGCTTCAAGGTATCTGCTGCTTGCAGGATAAGCTAGGTGTGCACAAGCTACAAGCGCAGCAGCCTGACACATAAATATGGAATAACTCTCATGTCCCTGTTGTTTGCAATTATATTAGTATCACCAAGGTCCTCCTCTATGGGGAACAATGTTACCTTAAAGTAGTTAAATTCAATAAAAGGTTTAAACCCAAATGGATATTAGGTAAATATGTTTCACCTCATTACTTAATTTTCTTATTTATCAAGTTATCGCTTTAAAGGGAAATCGTATGATATTTGTTTTTGATCTTGGAATGTAATAGTCATTTATGCAAATGTTAACAAATATATGCTTCTCTCTTCTCTTTTCTTCTTTCATAATTTTCAAAGAAGTTGTTTTTGAAGACCTAATTGGCTGCTTTAAACAATTGTAGCAAACCAGGACGATTAAGGATTATTGCACAATATTTGAGAGGCATTGGAATTAATTCTTCATAGCTAAGTCTCATCTCTTTCAGTTTTCTTTTCTAAAAGGAATAAATGTTAGATATTTTTCATAAAGTTGGACAACAATTAATTGCATTTTATTGGTTTTCAATAATTTATTGGTTAAGTTACGTAATTTTATCCAAATATAGATAATAAAGTGCCCCAATAAATGATTTAAGTCAGTTGGCCAAAATCTAGCACTAATATAAACTCCAATTAGTGTGAACCGGACCCATATCGGGCCTGTGATAGGGAAGCCCGATATGTATACTATATAAAGAGGTTAAGGTCTCCTACAGTTGCTCATGTTATTCGTGAACGTAAAGTTACTCTAACTCATTCAGAGGTTTACATTTTGAGAAAAATGTAGAAAGATCTTAACTGCGTGCTGACGAGCAGATCCCGTGAAGGTGGCGGTTGATTTGCGCTCGATTCGGCCTGAAAAAGCTCGTTTAAAGTTATGGAACCAAAATCATGTATTTTCTGCATTTCTTCGTTTATTTCTCTTTCAAGTTCGATCCGGGACTTGTACTAAGGCTTATGTTATGTTTTATACGTAGTATCAGAGCAGTTACGTGATCGGGTGGTTAAAAACAAAGATTTTTCAGTTTTTCCCCATAAGTTTCTTAGAGAATAAAGTTTCATTTTTTTTGTTTTTTCTTACTTATTATTGCTTAAAAGCGGTATACATGTGTTTAGCCTTGAAAAAGGTTAAAAATGCATCTAGGATCCTGAAAAATTAACCCAAAACTCACCGAAAATTACCTCGACAGTCGGAGACGATGGAGATGTGTTAGACGCGTGCACATTGCATACTACAGTCAACTTTGCTCAGTAGCGAAGCTACAGCTTTGTGAGGGTGGGCACTCAAATTTTTTTTATTAAAGAATATATATATACATATAGAGGTTGTCCACTTAAAAGAATGTCGTTGCCCAGGGTGGATTGGATAAAAAAAATTTTTTGCCCCACCTAAAACAAATTCCTGGCTTCGCCACTAACTTTGCTGGCATGTCCATCACATGTGCACCAACCGATGGGAGACCCGTGTGACGTGTGCCACACGCGAACAGTAACCTTTCAGACGCAATGCGTTGCATGCGACATACAGGTGCTCGACACGTGGCCATTTAGGGGACAAACACATCTCGCGCATGTGATGCACGTGCCACTGTCAATGGGCGCACGGAGATGCGTACCCCAAAAAATTCAAATTATTAACGGCTTACTTACGGGTGGGGGTGAGAAGGAAAACAAAGTCAAATGGTGGGAGAAGACCTACCCCTTCCGATGCACCACCACCGTTCCACGACGCCGACGACAATGGACAACCAACTGACAACGACACACCGAAGGAGAAGACACAAACGCAGCAGGGAGGAGAAGAACAGAGAAGGAGAGCCGACCATGGGGGAGGGGGTGATTCGGGAGGCTTATAACGTAACACCAAACGACGTCGTTTGCTTCAACTTAATAACGTTCAACCACGAGCAGACAATAACATATAGGTAACACAAAACGACGTCGTTTTCTTCAACTTAATAACGTTCAACCATGAGTAGACGATGACGTATAGGTTTTTCACTTTACCGACTAAAATTTTCGTCGTTAAATTCCATTGATAATATCAAAGTACGTTAACCCGCCATCATTTTCCGTGCTTCTTTTCTAAAGGTATTATTCCTATCGCTAAATTATATTTTCCCGTCAATATTTTCGACGAACATGTTAATTCCATCGGTAATTTGTGACGGTGTGTTTTTCGTTGTTATTTTTCCATCCGCAATTCCTGTTCTTCTTGTAGTGAAGGACTATGGTTTAGAATCCAATAGCTTTGCAATCACTACAGTATGGATGATGATTGGGAACAAATTGTGCTTTGGGCACGAAAAGACGTCTCTTAGAAAAAGAACTAAAGAAGATCACAAAATATTACAGATAACAATTAGTGCTGGAGTATATGTTATCTAGAAAAAGAGAGAGAGAATTTTCAACAACAAAAGCATAAACGAGATGAACTTCCATCACAACACAATCGATTATGTAAGTGAGTTCTTCTAGGCAAGAATAAATATCAGCCAAGCATCAGCTACCATGTCAAGAAAAACGAGAACAAGAAGACGAGAACAAGAAGATGATAGATAAGCACTGCAACTTCTTCTAATTTGTTAGAAAAATATAGCCTCAGTGAACGGATGCTGCATTAGTATCCCTAATCCAGTGATGACAGATTCCTAAGTTTAAAGAAAGTAAAGGATTGCTCTAAGGGAATAGTTGCCAAATCGTTGGTGTAATAATCTTCCAAATCTTAGCAGAATGCAGAAGATGTTCCTAAGTTCCAGTTTACTCTCGTCCTAATATGTGATGTTATTGGGTAAAATTGAAAGAGCTTCTCTTATCGAAGATGAGTTTTTTTTACTGATATCCGTCTCCTGCATGTGTCTTTGTCCAGAATAAGAAATTGTTGGTATAATTGCTTCTGATTAACTAAGAACTTGTTTATTCAGATGTATTTCCAACAAATTTTTTACTTTTGTATTAATTAATTTAAACCTTGTTACTCATTTTGGAGATCATTCAATATATTGAAAGAAATTTAATACGAAATTTTCAGATTAATTGCATAATTAATCAACACAAGTAATTAACCCTAAAATTGCAACATACTATATTTAATAATTGGATGGATAAATACCTGAAAATTGGGGAAACATTGAATCCATTGTAATATTCTGTGAAGCAGAGCGATAGAGATGCAAAAGATTTACTACTGCTATTCCGAACCTTAATCAGCAAAAACATTCGATTTAATTTTTGAAAAAAAATTACATGGAAAGCCTGGGATTATTATGTGACAAACACTCGATATTTCTTAGTATTTTTTGACAAGAAATCTATAAATTATAATAAATTAAGTTGTATCTCTTTTCAGCCTCCCATCCTTAGTTAAACCAACAAAATGGAGGTTCTTAATCAAATGTTGAAGACATAATAAGATGTATGACTACAGATCCACCGCCAAATTGGTACAAATAGTTGACTTTGGCTTAATGATGATACAACATCACCTTTCAATCTTCCATCAACACCACACTGTTTGAAATTCTATATAATTTCCCACTGCCAGGACACGTCCTTATTTTACTGGGGATTCAAAAGGGATAGATAAGATGTTGATGAAGCTTTTAAGAGCATACAAGTAGTTTTACAAGTGGCTGAGTTCTACTTGAGATGAGCATAAAAGATAATGAAGGTGTAAGCTGATAAAAGAATTACTGATCGTGTAGGAGACAGATAATTGAAGCTGCATTCATGTAGACAAATGTACCCAATCAAAAACCTCTCTCCTCAATTCCATGGACCTTATAAAATGTTGGACAAAATTGGCCAAGTGGCATACAAGCTAGAGCTTCCTCAACGGTATCTCTCCTCCACGACTTTTCTTATATACCACTACTTAATGTGTCCAGTACTCTAAATATCTCAACTATTAGTTTATGCCCTTGCAGCTAATCAATTTGATGTAAATTAATGTATGACATTATTTTGAGTTAATGAAAAGATTTTATTTATCTTTATGTATTAATTTAATTAATATTTTATGTTGTAATACTAAAGATAAAATCCTTAGAATAATTACTATATAATTATACGATGAAATCATAATTATGAAATTCAATTTACACTTATGTGTTATTTCTAAATGTTCCTAATTGTAGTTCCGTCAAGGCTGGATATTGTTGAAACGGTAAAACTATCACACATGATGTTTCTTTCTTATGAAGAAAGTAATTGATATCATAAATTAAAGTATATAAATACTTAAACTAATGTGTGAACAATTATTAGAGAATAAGTCACTGAACTGACCCGATTATAAGAATTTCGAATAGAATATTACTTAGGTTTCTATGGATTATCTCATAATGATGGTTGTATAATTGATCGTAGACTACCAAAGTATTTAATGTGGGAATTACTGTGTGTTTGATGATACTTATGAATCATCCTAGGATAATTCAGTTAGTAGTAATTAGATACAATATGAACCATATGTAGATAGTTGAGTAAGTTAATATAAGATTTTTAGATCTAAAGTAATTAGAGAGAATGTTCTACTGTTATTGATTAGTAATGATTTGTAGAATTCTCTGACCAGAGTGAATTGATATTTGAAAAGGAGTTTTCAACTCTCAATTATAAATCAATTATCAATTAGCAAGAACGAATATAATTGAATGATAATTGTAGACAATGTATCCATACTCTGTCTAATTAGAATATTGAATGGCGAAAAGATTAAATTATACATTATAATCATGCATGGACAAATTAAGTCAATTACTTTGATATTCCTAATATTTGGATAATCATAACATGTTACTAGACGTCAGTCATAATTTATGATTATGAATTATTTAATTGGAGAATTGAATATAAATTAAAAGAAGTTTTAATTTATCCAATTCTAATTGTGAATTAGAATTAGAATTTATAATTATTGTCAATTTATTAGGAACCTAATGGGTCACACATCAAAGAGAAATTGTGAAAGAAAAATCAATTTAATTAAGTTGGACTTAATTATAAAGTTTGAGAAACTTTGATGATCAAATATGAGATATTTGATTTTATTAAAATTAAATTAATTATAATTAGATTATAATTATAATTAAGGAGATTTAATTTTAATAAAAGACTTTTATGATTTTTTTCTATTTAAAGGGAAAAGCTTTTTAAAAGCTAGCACTTTCTTTTTTTTTCCTCTCAAGTCAGTTTGAGAATTGCTACGTGAATACCATCAGAGATTGGACAATTAAACAGCTTGTGATTGATCAATCGGAAAAAGTTTTAAAGATTTTTTAATAAGAAAGCGAAAAAGATAAGATTTCTAAATTATTTTATATTTTATTCAAATTTATTCAATCATAAGAATTCGCTCAAAATTTGTAAAATTTTTTATTTTCTGCTACGTCCATAATTCGATCACGGTTGAATTCCAACATCAGCTTCAGTTGACAATTATCCGGTGATTGTGTTAGATAGAAGGTGAGTAAGGAGGCACAATCGTCTTACAACTTAGGTTATTGTTCAACGATCCATCTCACTCAACTGTAAGAGAGACGACTTGAGAATAATTTTATGATCTATGATAAAGGTTTCTAGAGAAAAAGAAAAGCAATAGGCCACGATGTTTGTACTTTGTAGTTACAATGTGAATATGAGGTCTTTACAACCCTGAGAACATTCCTAAGGCATCATTCAAGGTGTGTAAGGACTAGGTCCCATCATCTCATGAAATAAGCCAAACAAATCTACTCTTCTGTCTTTGATGTTTTGTCCAGACACAAGAACAGTAAGGCAATGTTATGCCTTGACTTTTCTTTTTCATTACCCATTGTACTGTTCTGTTTGTTTGCACTTGACATGGTATCCATTGCTTCAATCAACTATTTAGTGTAGGTTAAAAGATTCACACGTCTATTCCCTACATCGATAGAGGCTGCTTTCTTCTTACATTTGTCAAACCGCGGCTGCGTACACTTGAAGGATAGGAAATTTCGATGCATGGTAATAAATGAAGAAGCTTCCTATTGACTTGTAAAAGCCGGTCCAATTAGTTCGGCGGACAAGTTTTAATGGGCATATTCTAATACTTAAATGTCATTAGGAAGATAATAATATATCTTTCGAAGGAGATATTTCCCTTAAAATGTATTAGGTCCCATGAATTTGCTTAGACCACTCCGTGAGAATAACTTGTACAGATTAACATATGAATGTGAAATTTATCGTTGAACCGTATGATTCTTTCTATTGGAGATGAATCGCATCCAAATTTAGCCAATGTTTTTGTATTGTTATGGCAAGAAAGACCAGAAATAGTTACACAAACGCTACAAAGGCGGAGGTGATGGACTCCTGTCCTGGCCGGGAATTCATGCAGCCGCTTTAAACAAAGGTCATACCTCTTATTATATATATAAAGTTATTTTTAGATTTAAGAGTTTTCCATTGGTCTCTTGAGTTAAACTTATTAGGTACACTTAAAATTTATCTCAAAGGTAAATATATTATATTTTTATTTTATTTTATTTCTCTCTTTCTTTTCAGGTCAATCGCACTGCTTTTGAGATTTCTTCGGGCTGTTCATGCTTGCCTTGCCTACCCTTGAGGGTGCTCCTCCTGTCATCATTTGTGGCAGTTCTATTCCTGCCTATTCGGGGAAATAGATATGCATTCTCTTTATGTTAGAATCTCCTAGGTCTGCTAGCTTCTGGTTGGATTGTATTAGCTAGGGTCTCTCCTTGGCTCTTGTAATGTCTGGACTTTCTTGGTTCTGTTTCGTGGGTTTCTTAGTTGCTGTTGCGTGGGGTTCGAGTTATTTTTTCCTATACAGTGGAGTCTCTTAGTTTATTTTGGATTGCCTAAGGCTTTGCTGGTGGAGCCTTCTGAGGCTTTGCCTGTGAACCTTCTTGTATATATTCATTTTTTCTGATTTATCAAAAAAAAAATCTCAAAATCTATTATTTATTAAAAATAATAATAACTGCTGATAGTTAACGGTTGAAAATGATTGCATTGTATTTAATTTATAGCTGGCATCAAATAATTTTAAATCTTTTGTTGATGTTGATGAAATTGCCAAGTCATAGGCTCTCTGGCCCGTTGTTTCACGTTACTTATGCGTCTTCAGTTATTTGGGCACTCAAATGTTTATACACATCGGCCTTCAAATGTTTATAATTAATTCCTTACCATAAAAGTAGAGGGCCACTTCATTTGACCATCTTGTTTTCCTAAAATGGTCAAATAAATGAAGTGGTCCTTTACTTTTATGGTAAGAAATTAATTAATTAATTATATATATATATATATGCTATTGAAATAAACGTTTGTAAGATAAAGATATCTAATATCTGGAGTTGATTTTTGCATATTATATGGATGATTCGATTCGCAAAGATTATGACTGAAAATTGTTTGATCGTCTTTCTAAGAAGAGTAAAACATAATCAATTTAAATTCGGGATAACTATTCAAAATTTTAGTGAAAGACTATATTTGTTATCTCTTGTTTGCTTTTTGTAAAAAAATCCCAATTGAAGTGTATCATGTTTTTGGTTTAAACTACTTATAATCAAGAAGTTTAAACTACTGATAATTTTTTTATTTCTTAACTAAGATAAATCCAATAATTCACCCTAAGAGTAATAGGATTAGTTCGTCACAACAAAAGTTAGGATTGTTGACAAACATGAGATTTTATTTTTAGACGTAAAAGTACCAACTTTTTCAGTAGCTCTATAAATTTTACACTTTAAAAATTTATGTGAGAAGCTTTTGTGTATATATATATATATATGTCACGTTCTGTAAGATTTGAACCTACGAAATTGAATTTTGGAGATCCACGTTCTATCAAATTAAACTAAGAACACCTTCTTCTCACTAGACTGTAAGGAAAGAGATTATTTTTTAACCATATCTTGAATGCTTCTACTATTATACAAAGTATAATAAAAATTTAAGATTAGGTGTGTCTTAAATATTTAATATATTTCTTTTTGAACGAGATCTCAATTCCAACAACAGTTTTATTAGATGTCTTATAATTAGAATCCCTCTTTTTTCTAATCTAGTTCCTCTATTACCGCGAACCTCAGTTAAATTCAAACATGATACATTTTTTAGTTATTGAGAAAACCAAGTATTGTCTTTCAGATCCGGGAAATAGTTCTAAGATATCTTTTTTTTCTTTTAGAAGATACAGGAGCGAAACAATCAACCTATTGATATATAAATTGAAATCAAAATGGCTATTAAATTTTTATAAATTAATTACAGATTAAAACTAAGTCTAGCCTACAAATATAAGAGAAATTTTTAATCAACATTGATGTCGAGTATAATAGTTGATATGATAAAAAATTAATCACTAATTATTGTTAACAGTAAAAATCAAACAATTAATTTTTATATATTTAACAATATAAATTTAATTATCTTATTTATTAGTAATATTAGATAACAAAATAATTTATTTTCCTAAGACTATTAAATGTATCATTATCTACTAATATAATATGATAAATGATATTCACTAATTACTAATAAAATGAATTAACATCACATATTAAATATTAACAAGAGTTTATTTTATACAACAACAACAAGAGTTTATTTTATACTTTTAGAAATTGCAAAAAAAAATTAAGAGGTTTTTTAAATATAAGAATTTTAGTGAAATTTATAAAACTACAAGAAAAGGAAGGAAATATTATTCTCTTTTACCTCATATTTTAAATTATTTAAAAACTTAAATTTATGAAAAATTTTCTTAACATAAATGTACTAAGCCAATAAATTAGTCTACAATTAGTTCAAGACAATTTTGACTTTATGAATTCTAAAATGATAAAGAGATGAAAAGGAAGTGAAAGTAATCCCGCTTTAAGGGCACAGATAACCTGTTCTTATTACCATGTACTTATTATATTTAATAAGTATCCATATATTTAATAAATAGGACTCACATAAAAGAGATAAATAGATAGATATTCATGAAATAAAATAAGAGCAGGATAATGAGAATAGATGATCTGAACCCTTTCTTAACACCACGTGATAAAAGCAAATCAAGGTATAAACTTACCCTTTGGCCTTTTTTTCTCATGATTTTATCGAAAAGGAATTTTGTCAAACGCACCTCCATAAGTAAGATTAGATTAGATTCCCGCAGGGCGTAGCTAAGTTGGTTTCGAAGGGACAGATTTATTTCAAGGTGCAAGGTTCGAATCTCACAGTTTACAGTGTGGAAGCAATATTCTTAAGCTCCTTGTGAGCTTTGAAGGTGGGTTCCTTATAAGCCTGTAGATTGCTCACCTCCCTCTTAGCGAACCGCTAAGTACCTGATTTACATCCTTCCAGTTGCTTCGTCGGGCCGAGATGTGGGGGCCTTTAAGTTGGAGATTCAACCTTTTTGAAGGTGGGTTCCTTATAAGCCTGTAGATTGCTCACCTCCCTCTTAGCGAACCGCTAAGTACCTGATTTACATCCTCCCAGTTGCTTCGTCGGGCCGAGATGTGGGAGCCTTTAAGTTGGAGATTCAACCTTTTTGCTCTAAGATTAGATTCCACTAAAAGAAGTTGGCCATTTTAATTAACGAGATGGCTTCACGTTTTGAGTCGATTTTGTGAACATTTCATATTTTAAATAAAGCAAAAAAAGAGGTAAACGACTATCCTCAAAATTTGACAAATAGATAGTGCCTGTTACAGGAAACATAGCAGAGATGACAATTAGGTGATGATGAGGAGAATTGCTGGAATGCATTATTGACTTGTCAGGGTTAGCTCTGAGTAAAGTGAATAACAAATCCGGATACTTTCTAGATTTTTAATTTCTCTGGCAATTCCATTTACCATGTTTTAAAATGATTTTGTTTTATATGTAAAAATATAAAACTAATTTATGAATCATCCCGACAAACAAATAATTTTACCGATAAATTAGTTAATATAAATAAACAAAAGAAATTTACTATTTTTCTGTGTGTAGTTTTTTATAATACTAATTTTTATTTGTATTTTTCCACCTGTATATTATTAACAACGACAATGTCGGTCTTTTCACGCGTTTCTCTTTCACTGTCTCTGCTCGCCAACAACAGAAATAATCCAAAAGATTCAGAATCCTATTCAAATTCGTAAGCGGCCTTCAAAAATCAAAACGCTGCTTTTCTCCCTAACTTATTGACGAAGCAATTTTTTTCTTAGTCTTAGTCGCCGTTTCCCGGTCAATACCTTTGCATGCACAGATCAAAGGCAAATGTTTTTGATTGTTAGCTACTTTTCATTGGATCTGGTCAAATAGCTGGACGTCCCCTTTCAATCATTCACACAAATTTCAGATTTGGGTTTTTCTCCGTTTTTTCTTGGGAGCGAAAAGGGGGTTCGTTTTGTTCCCTTTCTCCTTTTGCGCTCCTTTCCTATTGGGATTGTTTTGTTTTTCCTTTCTGTGTTGTTTGATTTGAAAGATTGAGTCTTTGAAGAAGATTGTTCCTGGGTTTTGCTTGGTTTGTTGAGTTATAACTCAAACTTCAAATTTTTGGGCTTCAAATTTTTGGGCGGTTTATATTTCTGAGAATTTGTTGATAATCTTCAAATAAATTAAACTGTGTGTTGCTCAAATGGCTCAAAGTGGATGGCTTTGTGCTTGGGAACTTTTGCTACTTTTGCCTCTGGAGGAGTTTTTACCATTAATGAAGAAATAAGGACCCCAAATGCTTGTAATGCGAATTCGACAACAAATGATTTACATCAAGTCAAAAGTTCTGATATATTTGGTGATTCTGCTTTCTGCATCTGTGTCGGTGAGCTCAGAAGATAGACATGGACCAGAGGAAGTGTTTCTAAGCCAATTGGTCAATAAGGCGACCGGTGCGATTAATGAGAAAACGGTAGGAGATTGGACCCTATAATTTCTCCTGCTTTTGCTTTTGACCAGAATCGGATGCTTTAAGTTCCTTTCTGCGTAAGGGATTCTAGGTTGATTAGTTTTATGATTTTAAGGTTCAAACTTACCAAACTGCTGCTTACAGATACCATCATCGTTAAAACCCATTTAAGGCCTATTTGGTAATGCGGATATTTCGTAGGGATAGCAAGATGTTTCTTAGGATCATATGGCTTGAGGGGATTATAGACTAGTATGGAGCTTCACAGCGTTCTTTACCTTCACCTACTTTAGAAAGACTTTCAATTACTGCGCCTATTGTTACTTGTATGATACTGAAGCTACAGGCATGTAGCAGTCTATATTATGACATTATCAAAACTGGGGCATGAATATCTGAATTGATTTATTTTAAACTGCCTGACCTGCTATTCTTTGATAAGTTTGGATAGCTCATTGTTCACATTTTACATGTCTTCCTACAATAGGCACGATATGCTAAAGATGTTAATAGTTATGGAGTTTATGTTTCCAGGAATTATACCAATTCATGTGATAATTTAAAACATTCTGATGTTGGAGTTTTTAATAGCTATATTACATGCTGCATATTCTCTCCGGTACTTTGTTTAAGGTTTCACCTTTTTGGGGAGACATGTTTTTGAGGGGAGAGGCTTGGGGTTTTGCTTCAGGAGTCAAATTGTTGTGTTAGCTTGGGCGTTTAAGAATTTGTGATTATCATGAAGTTACTGAAATCTTGTCGCCAGATATATGAGTGATGCTTGAAGGTCCTGTACTGTCATGTGGAAGCTACGTTGTGGAGTGATCCATATATTTATGATGCATGTTTGGGCTTATTCATACTCCATGGCAACTGGCAGTTTTACTTTGATCAACCATGATCCCTTTTTTCCCCAGTCATCGCTTTTCCTATTATGCTCTTCCTTACCTTTCCTTTTTTATGCATACAGGTGAACATAATTGTCTGATGTGTGTTATGCTGATGCCATGTCTAAATGTTAAATTCCATCTAGTTCCCCATGTGGCAAATTGTAAAGTGTTTGTGGACTCAAAACATTTTTCTAATCAATTGACTGCAGGCAGAGCTACCAAGGACCAATTGCAGATTTGATCTTACTTGCTTTGAGGAAGCTAATGAAGGCCTCAGTTCCTTTTCTAAGGAAACATCTAGGACTAAGGATCGGTCGCTTGCCAAAGAAAAGATTCAGAAATTGACCAAATTTCTGCATCTTCAGTCAAAACAAACTCTTTTAGATTGTATAAGAAAGCAAAATCTCTTGTTCCCTGTTTATGGAGAAAAAGGTGGCTCTGCTTCTGAGGACAAAGAGTGCCCTGATTCATTATTTGCCACAAAGGTTGTTCGAAGAAGGAAGCTGCTACAGAGCACTCCACCTGCACCCGAGCCCACAACTGGCTCAACGTTCCCTACTCCCTCGCCATCCCCGTCTCCTGATTTGGCTCGTTCCCCTAGTGTTAACCCTCCAAGTCCAACTCCTGGAAAGAAGCCATTTTTCCCCCCAGTTGACAGATCACCACCTCCACCTGGTGAAAATAGTTCTTCAGATCCAGTGTCCGGTTCGGATGTTGAGCCAGTTTCAGCTACCAAAAATAATCAACAACCAATTATAATAGCAGTTGCCGTTACAGCATCAGTGACATTTGTATTTGCAGCTTTATTATTTTTTTGCTGTACTAGGATGTGTGGGGGAGGCCGTGGAGCCAGACGAAATGATGAGAGACCCCTTCTGAGTCTAAGCTTAAGCGACTACTCTGCTGGTACATACTCTCTGTGATCTTCTTATTGCAATGGCTTAATTTGATAGATTTCTGACAATGACTAAAAAATATTTTTCAGGTTCTTCACACAAGTCTTTTGGGATGTTGAACTCAATTAATGAAGCAAAGCTTGGTCAGCAGTATCCAAATAATAACTCAATGCATGATAAAAGAGGCTCATTTGTGGATGATAAGCGATATGCAGTTGATGGTCAGCAAAATGAAACGGTATCAGTTGTTGCTGCCAGTGGTGATGTCAAGCCCTCTTCTGAGACCATTGATGCATCCAACAAGATTGGTTTGGTACCACCTCCTCCTGGAAGGATTGGTAGTACTTCTTCCCTAAAACCACCCCCTGGAAGGGCAGTTCCACTTCCCCCTGAGCCCTCTGCTTCTCTTAGGCCTCCTCCTAGCAGTGCTGGTCCTCCTCCTCCACCTCCTACACCTCCTCTGCCTCGGAAAGCTGGCAGTGCAGCCCCTTCTCCTCCGGGACCACCCCCTCCACCCCCTATGAGATCTGGGGGCAAAGCTGATCCACGTCCTCCTCCACCTCCAAAAGTGGGTATTGCTCCACCCCGACCACCACCAGCAATGCCTACATTCTCTAAAGTTCCTAGGCCACCTGTTGCATCAAATTCTATGTCAAATAATATTGGAGCTGGTATGGAGGATAACAGCGATGCTCCCAAAGCCAAGTTAAAACCCTTCTTCTGGGACAAAGTTGTGGCCAATCCTGACCATTCAATGGTTTGGCATCAGATTAAATCAGGATCATTCCAGTAAGTTGTCTTGTTTGAATGTTGAAACATTTCCCTGGACTATGCTTTGGGTTATTCTTATACATCTACATGTTACTTTTCTGCTGAATAATGATAGGTTCAATGAAGAGATGATAGAAACTTTGTTTGGACATGCATCTTCTGACAAGAACAAAAATGGCCACAAGAAAGACTCTTCTTCTCACGATCATACACCCCAATATGTTCAGATCCTTGATCATAAAAAGGCACAAAATTTATCAATTCTTCTGCGTGCACTTAATGTTACAATAGAAGAAGTCTGTGATGCACTTCATGAAGGTAAACTGCTCCCTCTCTCTGACATTCTAATCTTGATATTGACATTTTTCCTACAGGGAAGAATCTGTTACATGTTTATTTGTGTTATTTAGCGTCGAAATATATTGATCAGAACAGGATAGGCAATATTTTGGCCTGTCTAGGAAGCTCTGGAATGTAATATATCAAATACATGTTTCTGGTTTTATGTGTCTTGTAATCTCTTCTAATAAAATCAGGAAATGAGCTTCCTGCGGAGCTCCTACAAACTCTTTTGAAGATGGCACCTACACCAGATGAAGAACTGAAGCTTAGGTTGTTCACTGGTGAATTATCCGAACTTGGTCCTGCTGAGCGTTTCCTGAAAGCGCTGGTTGACATTCCATTTGCTTTTAAACGACTGGAAGCATTACTTTTCATGTGTACTCTAGAGGAAGAGGTTAATGCAACTAAAGATGCCTTTGAGACCTTAGAGGTAGGATGGTCTATGTTACTTTGGTTAAGTTTTGTGATTTGTTATTTTGCTCCTTCCCACTGTTAATTTACTTTTTAGCTGTATTTTATACTTGTTTTTAATGTCTGAAGGAATAGATGAGTGCTACTTTGATATTATGTTGGATTGTTCATCTACAACTTTATTATTGATGATGTAGCAAATGCTCTAACTGGGTCTGATATTTTCACTAGCAAAAGATTGCCACATATGCACTCGAAATTATTTCTAAAGAGTTGTGCATATTATTTTCAATTTAGGTTTTTTTCTGTTTTTTTACGCGTGTTAACTGTGTAATAAACCTGGAAACAGCTTTACTTCCTTTTTAGTTTGACTTGGTCTTTAGTTCAAGCCCTTATGTTGACTGAAAATGTGACCCCTTGGGGAATGACTATGAATCCTTGGGAAATGCCTAATGATTTAAATGGCAGTACACTATGTTCATGCTAAATTCCTGCAGTTTTTAATGACAACTATTAATTGTCAGCTTGGTACTATGTGGCAGGTTGCTTGCAAGGAACTTAAAAGCAGCCGATTGTTTCTCAAACTTCTTGAAGCCGTTCTTAAAACTGGGAATCGAATGAACGATGGAACATTTCGTGGTGGTGCACAAGCATTCAAACTTGATACACTTTTGAAATTATCTGATGTCAAGGGAATAGATGGAAAGACTACACTCTTGCACTTTGTTGTTCAGGAGATAATCCGTTCAGAAGGTGTGAGAGCAGCCCGTGCAGCTAAAGAAAGCCGGAGCTTCTCGAATATCAGTGTCAAAACAGATGATCTACTTGAGGATGTGGCATCTGATACAATAGAGCACTATCGCAACCTTGGTCTTCAGGTGGTTTCTCGTCTAAGCAGTGAGCTTGAAAATGTGAAGAAAGCGGCAGTTTTAGATGCTGACACCTTAACGGGAACAGTTTCCAAACTTGGCCAGTCGCTGTTGAGAACTAGAGATTTCCTAAACAAAGACATGAAAAATTTAGAGGAAGATAGTGGCTTCCATGAAATATTGAAAAGCTTTGTGCAGAACGCTGAGGCAAGTGTGATGGGGCTGCTGGAGGAAGAGAAAAGAATTATGGCTCTGGTGAAGAGCACTGGTGATTACTTTCATGGGAAAGCAGGTAAGGATGAAGGCTTAAGGTTGTTTGTGATAGTAAGGGACTTCTTGATAATTCTAGACAAGGTGTGCAAAGAAGTGAGGGAGGCACAACAGAGGATGCAGAAAACTCTTAAGAAAGAGTCTTCCACTGCATCATCCTCCTCCGAGCCCCGTCATCAACCTTCACCTGATCTTCGTCCACGGCTTTTCACCGCTATTCAAGAGCGACGAATGGATGAATCTAGTTCTAGTTCAGATGATGACAGCTGATACACTCCTTTCAAGAAGAGTAATGCCCATTCCTATTGTGATAGTGCACTGTGTGCATTGGCTGAAGATATCTAATTCTGGACTAGATATGCAGCATTTGCAGTGACCTTCTATACGTCATGGATTTCCGGTGTTGTTCCGTTGATGGGAATTCAAAGGGTTAAAGTGGTCCTTCAAGACTTTCAGGTCTTTTAGCTTAGCATTCATAGAGTGAGCAATCCAAAATAAAAGAGCCAAGCCAATAGAACTTGCACTTCTTTTGAGATCAACTTGAAGCTGCAGATGATACAACGCCATTCATGAATTGTGTAAACCAGTCAGTGCCTCGGTGCAACTAACCTGTCAGTAGTAGTTAGAGTTACTTATCTCTTTATTGTTAACCTCATATTCTTTATTTAGAATCTGTTGTCCATATTTTGGAGATATGCAGCTGACAAGTAAGAAGGTAGCTTCCACACAGAAATTGAGAAATTATCAGGGGAAACAATGAGCATGCTTTCAGAGTCAAAACACTGCTCTTTGGCTTCCTGAAAATACAACAGGATAATCTTGGTGACTGTAAAAAGCTTGGATTGCCATTTGCCAGATACAAAAATGGAGGAGAATGTTTTGTTAAAATAAGTTCCAGTGTGCGGCTAATCGGCTATATTAACTCAACGAACAGGTAGCAGCAGTAATCAACTAAAGTTTTTGACACCTTACGAAACAAGACGTAATTATCATAATCCATGCAGACGTTGTTGGATGATGTTATGCTTGAACAAGAGATCCGTCCGCTTGATGCGTTGCTTTTAACTCGTTCATTACGCCAAGGTCTAATGGAATGGAAATAGAATTATTAGTATTTAGTATCAAATAGTAGAAATGATAATAATATTAATTAAAATGTTAAATATTTTATGTTCATAAATAATTAATAATTAATAAAATTTTTAATGACTATAAATGAATACTTTTTGAATAATTTATAATAAAAATAAAAATTATCAATAAAATAAAATTCAGAATATATGAATTTGATGATAATATTTTAATAAAAATTAAGATATATTTTAATAATATTTTTAAAATAATTTGATAACATTTCAATGATATGAAATTTACATTTGATCTAATTTCGGTAATGAAAGAAGTGTAGGGAATAAATTCTTCAAGCTTAATTTTGTTGGGTCGTTGCTTTATGTCAGGTTCAGAAGTTAGCTTACGCTATGTTTAGCTACTGTCTTTAATACGTAAATACGAAAATTTAGAGACGGAACAAAACAAAAATTGGAAATAGTAAAGTGTTTGGTTATGATAGACATAGAAGAAAAAATTGTCTCCGTTCCGAGGACAGAAATGTGACAGAAAAAACAGTATTAATAGCTAAAGTACTCCTACAATATAATATAACTAAAAAGATATAATTAATTGATTATTTTATAATTTAGTAACATAACCACAACCACGGGTCAGGAACAGAATGGCCGAGTGGTCTAATTCTGACCGACGAAATTTACTTATTTTCCGTTCATGCCACGATGACTATTACTTTTTTACGAATCAACCTCCTCCTAACCCTAATCTCATTTACGAATCAGCCTTCCTACCCTAATTCCAATTCCCGATTACCCTACCCAGTTTATAATCCACATATTTTTTGAAACATTCCGCATCCTTAACACCCTGTTTGGAATTGAATTCAATTGTCACTTGTTTGGAACACTCTTTGTAGCATGAATTCAACTCACGTGTGATTTGAATTCCATGTGTCTATGTAAATTGAATTCTCGCCAAAACACACGCGAATTGAAATCTAAGCAGTGGGTTTCGTTCTCAACCCTAGCGAACTTCCAGCAACAGACGACTTCTTCTCCTCTTCTCCCACCAACGGCCGACCGTCTTCTCCTCTTCTCCGACGCACCAGCAACAGACGACCTCTTCTTCCAGCAACAGACGACTTCTCCTCTTCTCCGACGTACGATCTCTGTCCCTTACTCCTCTCTATTTTCTTTTTTGTTTGCAACACTGCCCTCGATATTCACTTTACTGAAAGTTTAACTTAGGCAATTGGTTGTAACCGGCGATTTGTATTAGGCAATTGGTTGTAAATGCATTTTGCTAATTTGAGTGATTTGAG
>JANIPN010000219.1:79652329-79671625 GCA_027478595.1 Erythroxylum anguifugum
CAATTCAATTCTAATTTCATTAATGGAATTCAATTCAATTCATACATGAATTCAATTCTAAGTGTACCAAACAGCCTTTAAACCCTAAATCCATATTTTCTCTGCCCTTGAACTGTTTAAGTGAATCCCCCAATTTCCCTTCCAAAAGATCAAGCAAATGAAGCTTTTTCATGGCATCTCCAAATTATCAATCAACTATTGCCGCTACTCCCCCAATGCAATTTCCAGGGCAGGACAATTGCCGGCGGCAGCGGTGGTGACCGAAGACATGTGGAGGAAGGTCGGAGGTCGACCCTCTCGTTATTTCTCAACAACTAGTCCAGAAACCGCCCCGCCACTAAAGAGTGAAGTAAATGGCGAAATACCCAACTCACCAAATCAACGGCTTTTCGTGTTCCATACCGGTGGATTGACTTGTAACCAATGGAGGAAACTTAAAAATCTTTGCTATCCGAGTGGGAAGATTATGTTTCGACCAAATCCTAATGGGAATGGGAAAAAGGTGCAATCTTCAGCCCAGGTTGGCCACCGTGCTGCAGGTCCTACCTGTGTTTTGTACTTGAAGGAAGGAGAAGCTTCAAGTAAGATGCTTGAGTTGTTGTCTTCTTCTTATTTGGAGTCAATGGGCCAAGATCTGCTTTTGCTATATGGACAACAACAAACTAAATTGTTGGATCACTTGTCAGTGGAAAAAGCTTCTTCTTTTGATGATGAGTTGGATGCTTCTATTTTTAGCTTCTATTTGCCCACTTCTTATTTTTCTTTCACGTGTTCTTCTGAGATGAAATTAGATTGAGATTGTCTGTTTTGTTGGTTGACGATCCATGTGAAAGGATTATAACCCTTGGAAGAGAGTTGCAGTCTCTAATTGGAATGTCAAATAAGTTGATGGAGAAGTTTTGGGCTAGAGGCATTTGTACTTGGTTGGTTTTCCTCACTTTATCTCCTTGTGTTAATGAAGATTGTTGCCATACTTTTATACGTTTGGTCATGGAAAGTATATTACTCGTAGCTGTTTTTGAGAATTTAATTTGTTGATTATAACCTGAGTTGCATCTGTTGATCTTTCTTCTGCCATATCTTCTAAGAAAGGATGGAACTCAGCATCCGATTTTGCTTAAAATATCTTTCACCCATTTGTTCTCCCAAATTTAGTTTGTCTTTCCTAGTTAATGCAATAGTAACAGACATCAACGGAGGTGGTCGTTAATTGTTTTCCCTTTGGGTTTGGATTGTTGTAGCTGTAACTGGTAAGTTACAATTGACTGGTGAGTGGTTAATTATTTTATTCTTCCTGCATGAACTGACTTCTGGATGGCTAGGACTTAATCCATATTAGAAGAATATATACATTTAGCATCTTCACTTGCAAGAAAAACTGTCTAGTCATTTATCATCTTTTCAATCTTGTGGACGTGGTTCTCGCTTGTCTTTCAGTATCATTCCATTATGGCTCGAGTTATCACTGCAGTTTTAGCTAACATTTATTGAGTGCAATTCGCTTCTTCATTCTGACTTGATAACTGGCTAATTGCTTGAAATCAACATTATTTTATGGAAGAACAAAATTAACTGGGAGGAAACTGTAATCTATCATTTGCAGCGTATCTGCTTGAGCAAGTTTAACAATAGAGGCCTTTCTGGAAAATGGAGTGAATCTTGTATAAGCATGTATTTGAGAGGCAGGATTTCAAGTTGTGTGATCAACAGGAAAACAAAATCACTGGAAGTAGAATATGAGTCCTTAAATAGACCTAAGTAGCCTGGAGTTATTCTTCAAGTAATGGCCTATGTTCCTCGTTTATGCATAGATGTTCATTTCAATGCGAATGTGAAATTATGTGGCCATGTTTTACATCTGAATGAAGTTTTCCATATCTTGTTAGTGGACATATGGCAACCAGATTTGCTGGTTGAAAATTGGTCGGAGTCGTCGAAGCTTTCAAAATAATTCCGTTTCTTCAAACTTTTGGAGCAGTGGTAAAATCATGTCGGATCTTATCTTAAAAGAACTAAACACTAGCTTCTTAATTTCAGTTAATAAAGGTAAATACGGAGGTTTTTGATTAAATAATTGATTAATTAAAATTAATTCGAAAAAAAATTAAGTCAATTGAATTTAAATATGAGAAAGTCAAGATTACTCAAGGGAAAGATCTTATCTAATTGTAACATTAATCGTTAGTTTAAAGAGAGTATTTTTTACAATTCAAGCAGTTAGTTTGAAATATGTTAGGACAATTGTAATAAGTTTCAAATTTTCTTAAATTAATTAGTTCAAACTTAACATTTAAATCAAAACTTATCATTCATTGACTCGGTGTGATAGCATTTCATATCAAATAAATGATAGCAATAAATTTATTGAAAAAGATTAAGCCCTAAATTAAATAATTAAGATAGTTGCATCTATTCAATTTAGTTTTCTTATTTATTATAAATAACCTATTTGTTAGTTGTACCAATCTTTCGTGACAATTACGGATCGTTGAATTTTTGGATAGCGATAAAATAATAAATATTAAATTAAATTGTCAGATTAATTAAATATTAATCATTTATGAAATATGAGAACTCAAAAAAAAATACTTGAATTAAAACGTGAATAAAAATTTGGAATATAAAACCTCACAAGATTACAACTAGAGCTTTAAATCTCCTTAAATTAGAATGATTTAGTTTAGCCATACATGGCTTTTGTTCTAATAGCAAAAATAGAAGAAAAATAAAGAATTGTTAAAAACGTAAAAAAGAGAAATTACTCTTTTCTGTTGTGTGTAAAAGGGACTTTTATAGGATATTCTAATATAATCTTAGTTTAACTCTAACATGTAAAAATATATATCTAAAACGAATTTAAATTCTTACGTGATAAAGATAAGTTGAAGTGTTTTAGTCAAACTTTAACTTTTCAAGTAATCAATTTTATCCGCCCGGCAATCATTTTACTTTATCCAAAATTCTGTAATTATCGGAAATAATATCCCAATTTAATGCAATCTCTATTTTTTATTTCTTAAAATAAAACAAACATTAATTTTAACATTTATGCACAAAAATAAGTTCAAAATAAAGCAAGACGAGATCTTAACAAAGATATAAAAGTTTCGCGTAGCTGCAAATTTCATAGCGTAAAGCTGCAAAACATTCTATCATTGGACAAACTTATTCATCTTCTCCACAACCTCTTACAGTAAATGAGTTAGTGCATCATTTCTCCACTTTGTTCCTCATACGCTTATTCGCCTCTTACAGTTACGGTATACGACTTTGTCCTTGTGGATTGCATGAACCATATGCGATGCTCTTTTTATGGCGTTTATGTATTTGGGTCTCATGCAGTAGTGACTATAGTTTGACCATGCGCAAGCTCACGTTGGATTTCATTTTCTGTGAAGTGTAGGACTTAGCACGCCTCTAAAATCTTTATGGCAAAATGACGACTTTGAAGGCATAAAAGGGTTTCCACTGGAGATCGATGATTGTGTGTGTGTGTGTTTTGAATAACAGAATTTCTTTAACTTGTGTTTATGCTTTATTTAAGCCTCTTTATGATGCTCCATCATGATCTTTATAATGAAACGGGGCTAACCAAATGCTTATTGGCAATTCATTTTTTATTGATCATTTCTTCTTTAAACGTGCAAGTAATAAAAGCAAATTTATAAAAAAAAGTATTAAATTTAAGCCTATAAGATTCATGATTCACAATATGTAATAACAAGGTTTATATGACCAAAAAAAAACTACTTTAAGGCCTTCTGCGGCACTAATTAGTAAATTACATAAAATTGGTAAACTAATGTTAGTGGAGCCTTTAAACGCAGCCCTTGGTTCAATGAATGATAACAAACTTCAAGCGTTCAAGGTGGATTCTCCAGGAACATACTGTTCCGGTTTTGAGTTTGAACGTGATGCCAACAGCAAAGCAAAGTTTATTCTAGAGGAAGGAAATTGAAAAGAAATATCTTCTGCAAAGTGACTGTAAGTTTGAGCCTGGGGATGGTGAATTGAAAGTTACTCCTGAAGCGTGGGAAAGCTCCTTCTGGAGGATTTGTCATCGGTTGATGCCCTTTCCGAAGAATATTGGAGTATAGTAATAAATACCTAAAGTAACAAGAGTCTAATTGTTGGGAAAAGACTGAAGGAATTAAGTTTTTAAGTAGGCAGGTGATAAAAGTAATTGGCAAGTTAATGTGGCATCTGTATTATCCTTTTCCTCCTGCTTATATGCTTTTGCAGTACTAGCTTAGACAGTCCGGAGGTGCGACAGCAAGGATTTCATCTCATAAAATCCTTTTCTAAGTATATGAGAACCGGCACACCCAACTCATTGATCCTCCTCCATAGCAACCATTTGTTAAGAGTTATTCGCTCCTCATTGTTTCTAAACTAATAACAAGAGACTCTTGGTTCAATAATCAATACCACTTTCAGCAAATGAATATAGGACCTATCACATTGACGAACTCAGCCACACCTTTCCGAAATGGTCGAGCTTCAATTCAGTACCAAGTAGCTGCGACATATACAAAGGCAGAAACAATACCTTAGAATTCTCCCACATTTACCCTACATGATCCGTGATGATTAAAGCAAGATCACTCCAAAAATGCTCAATTGCAATCAATAATTATGCGATTTCTCTCGAAAGCATATAACTACTGTCAACTTTTAAACAGCGCAACTACTTCCCCAAACTGGCATTATAGTTGTTTAAATCGAGCGAAGACACTGCTACGGCAGTCATACCATACCAAACACCATTAGTGCTTACATAGCCCAAAACACTCCAATTCTACGATCAAAGCAGGTGCACCACAAACGCAAATCAAGCATAATACTAAACACATGTCACCAGTGTAGTCTCAGAAACTTCATCAAATGCCTATTTATGTTAGGCTCAGAGCTTTTGTCAACTAATTCAAGCAAAAGCTGTCGAGTATGACAAGTGCTGAAAATACACAATCGAAGCATTGAAGATTGCAAAATTAGACAAATGCTCAAGCTGACAGTCTTTAACAACAAACTCCAGCTACACTTGGATCCTGATTATACTAACATATAATCATTTGCAATAAAACTTATAAAAGAAGCTTATTCACCAATTTCCTGCAACCTTCAAACAAAGCTAACATAAACCTTTCAGACTATTATAACGGTTACAAAAACAGTTATAGTGCACGTGTAGCCTCTTCCTACTACAAGCATCAACTACCACTTTAATCAAGGGGCATACGTACAACTACTCAATACAAACAAAACAATCCATGCAACATAAATTCATGCAGAGCCTGAAATAACGTCAATGGTGTTCCAACATAGAAAAACAATGCTGGAACTTCCATCAAACTTTCTCCTAATAATCACTTGATGCAGACTATTACTCCAAAAAAGGAACAAGGGCATGAACTTTACATTCATGAACTCTAATTACTTAACATAAATCATTTAGGACACAATTGCTATACTAAACCTCCAAGTCAAATTGCGATGTAGTCAAAGTCAGTAACAGCAGGTCCCAATATCTATCATATTCAGCTTACATAAAATCAATTTTATAATTGTTCAATGTAATAATAACTACAAGATCAGATCACAGTTCAAAAGTAAAGAGTTATTCCAAAGCTGCATTTGCAGAACTAGAGGCATATACTTAAAAAACTAGTAAAACACGCAAGAATTAAATAGTGTTGGCCCAATGCTGCAATATACAGTTAGTACTAGTCTTTAACAACTTCCAAGACAATCTTAAAACAAAAAACACAAGTTACACTAACCAAATTCCAAACAGTGGAGCTGGAACATGATAAATCACAATAGTACAACCAAGAACATATGCTGCAGTTGCAAATTGCAAATCCAGCTGAAAGCAGGTATACTGAATTCGAGTCAAAGGCATGTGCAGAACACAAACTAAAATCTTCACACAAAACCAAACATACAAGTAAGCTAAACAGCAGATTTGATTGTAAATTCTTCCACCATAACATCAGTTGCAGGAACACCAGCAAAAGAAATATGCAATTAAGTTGTCCCCCTCATATTATCCATAATTGATGAAAGACAAACAGAAGGCAATTTAGGGTGACAGACATCAAGCCGATGATATTATGTTAAACTGGGGTCACAAACAAGAAGTTGATTCCATCTCAAAATGGTAAATTGGAAACAACAACAATACGTTAAAACAGACTGTAAGTCCTATAGATTAATTTGATATTCATTATCAAAAAAGAAAACAACTTTCAAAACTACAGCATTATATTCACACCAAGAAGTAAAAATCCTAAAACACTTTAAACTACAATTACCCACGGAAAAAAACAAAAACAAAAACACCAACTCAACTCCTAACACTGAAACTGCCACTAACAGCTCTCTTGAGCTTTCTTTCAGTATGAAAATCTAACTATCATCATCTGCCGAGGCCTTGGAACCAGAGGTTCCAGTCTTCTTAGGAAGGAGAAGATTGTGGATATTAGGCATAACACCTCCATTAGCAATTGTGACATCACCAAGAAGCTTGCTCAATTCCTCATCGTTTCTCACCGCCAACTGAATGTGTCGCGGCACTATCCTGGTCTTCTTGTTGTCTCTCGCCGCGTTCCCAGCCAATTCAAGAACCTGAATTAATCAGAAAATCATATTTAATTAGGGACCAAAATAATATAGGAGCAATTCTGTCAGCATGCGAACCCTAGATTCGCGAACCGAAACCGACCTAATTCACGAAACAACCTATTTTTCAACTTCAAGGGAGAGATAAAGAGAGAAATATACATACCTCAGCGGCCAGATACTCCAGGACAGCGGCAAGATAGACGGGAGCGCCGGCGCCGACGCGCTCGGCATATTTGCCGGCTTTCAAGAACCTAGCGATACGGCCGACGGGGAACTGTAGACCCGCTTTGCTGCTTCTAGAGGTGGCCTTCTTGGAGGCTCCAGATCCTAGGGTTTTGCCCCTACCCGCCATTGAATTTTATTGAAAACAAGAGAGGGAGAAGAGAGAGAGGCAGAGATTGAGACCGAAAATGGAGTTGTGAGAGAAGGCTTTATGCTGGGTTTGATATTATATAGGAGGCTACGATTCTGGAATTAGCCAATGGGAGTGAAGTACGAGGATCGATAAGAGTTACCGTTGGATTGAGATTGTAGAGAACGGTGGAGATGGAAACAACCGTTCTGGTTTCGTTATTGGTCGTGACAAAAAGGAGAGGGAGAACATAAACGGCGTTAAAGTTTAAACGGAAATTTGGGCTTTTGAAAATTTGCGGATTACGTTCGCTTGGGCACAAACAAGAAAACGATACGTCGTCAAACAAAGGTCGAGACATAGGTAGCGCCACTTTGTCCACGAATTGGGCTTGGTTGAGGCATTGACCCAAATTTGAAACATTAAATAGGCACAACTCGCAATAGAAATGAAAAATGATCTCAAAATGATATTAATTTTATAATTTAATAAGTAAATTATATTAAGTATCCTAAATTTAAATGATTTTATCAAAAATGATCTCACTTTAATTTTAACTCTAAATAGCATTACTTTTACCTTTGACTTTTGAGAGCTCATATACATCTATTCTAACATTTATAAGATTACTAGCTCTTGTTACTATGGGTGATATTAAAATCTTGTTAGCTTATATTTTAAATAATTTACACATATTTAAATGAAGTATGTATGTTCCTCTCCAGTTTTACCTTAATATCTTTTTAGTTTCTCCATTTTTTTCTTTATATATTTCTGCTGTTAATTTCTCAATTTAAAATGAAAACAAATGAAACATCGTGTAAGAATGTAAATGAAATAATAGTATTTTCTTTTATTTATTTCATCTGCAATCTTGTGGATTTACCAAATATGATGCTACAATCTTGACTTATCTTCCTTCTTCCTCTCATTGTCATTATTCCAAAGTTCTTTGAGTTTGTTGTAATCTCTTAAGCCCTTATTATTATCTCTTACTATCTTTTGTTTGTTCTCCTAAACCTACTGAGTGTTAATGTATCTATACTACAAGCAGTTCCTATTGGTCTCATTCTTCCAACATTTGAAGCTCCCCTTCTAGTATTTGGAGCTTCACTTGAACTTCCTTTATAATTAGAGTTCAATCTATAAGTCCTTTTTAGCATTAAATTCCTGAGTTGATGCTTATGTTTTTCCAGTTGTAGCAGTTGCGTCTTGAATTTGAACCTAAGTAGCTCCACTTGATATTGTTCTACAACACAGTTAACTTGGGAGGTTGAAATGACGTTAATGAGATTAACAATAATTGAATTAAAAATGAGTATATGAAGTTCCTGAACTACAACTTTTGGTGTAAGTGATTTATCTCATTTGTTTTGTTTAATCTTTTGACAATATGTACTTACGATTTCAATGCAAACGCTAGACATGTTGTTAGGATTCTTAAGCGCTTTTTAGGTCTCATTTTTTTTATTTTTTTAAAGCCTTAATTGCCAGCCCTCCAAAATTTTGAGTCCAAAGATTTTTTTAATATTTTATTTTTGTATGACTTTATTCCAAAAAAACTGTTTTTATTTTTATTTTTTATTAGTAATTTTATTTATTTCTTAAGCTATTTTCTTCTGTATCTGGATTATTATTTTGCATGTCACATCTGCATGTGCGTCTACTGAAAACAGCCTCTCTATTATGTAGGGGTAAAGTTGCGTACTGTTGACCTTCCCAGACCTCACTCCACTGCAGGATTTTAGACTGAGTGCGATGATGATGATGATGATGATGAATTGAGATAACTACAACTATGCAATTCAACTTTCTTGATTCGTAAAGGATAAATATGCACATACATAAATAACATACTTATTCTTGTACTAATCATTTATAACAATTATAAATCACTAAATTCATAGATAATAATAAAATAATTAATACTAAATTATTTTGTCAAATCAATTAATACCATTGACATGAAATAGAAAAACAAGAAATAATTAATACTTGAATTAAAATAAAAATCTAGATTTAGAACAAAACCCCCAAAAGTTACAACTAGAGTTTTTATTTTTCTTAAATCAGAAAATTCAAATTTAGTCACACATGGCCATAGTTCTATGCCAAAGATAGATGAAGAAGAAAAAAATGAAAGTCAAAATAATAATAATGAAGTTAAGTGTAACATTTTCCTCCCCTTCTCCTACTCAAAAACTAACTTCTTTTAATATTATAGGGATAATCTTTTAAATAAATTAAAATCCCTACATAATAAGGTTGGAAATAAATCTCCTTATTGATCTAATCTTCTTATAGTAAGTCTAGTTTTTGGGCATGATCTCCTTATCCATTTTACCAATCTGTCATCTTTACCATGATCTTTCTAAAATTTGTGCCTTTGACAAATAATACTCCAATGAGATTTTTTAAATGAAAGAAATTATATTAATCATAGCAAAAGTTATCACACAATTATAATGAGTCACATTGTCAGACTGCAATCAATATATACTAAGGTGTCTATAGAGAGTTAAATGGATCAAAAAAACAATGAATTACAACTTCCATCTGTTTTTCAACGCATTGCTAAGTTCACTGTGCTTGTTGTGAGCTATGAATGTAGCTCGAACCCAATTGACGATGTGTTCAGCGATATGATATTTTCCTTCTTCAATTTCCTTGTATAATATCTTATTTCTCTCCCTCCAAATGGAGTAGATGGTGGTAGTAAAAGTTGTTTTTAATAAGTTCGCCTGGCTTGGTCCTGGCAATAATCATGTTAAGCGTCTCCCTCCATTAAAATGTAAACCTGGGTAGTTGTAGCACACTCATTATCCTGCTCCAGATCACCTGGGTATAGCTATATTCAAATTCCGACTCTCTGCTGCAAGTTTACATAAAACACAAATGAGATCATAATTTCCAAACCACCTATCCTTGGTTCTGAGTCGATTTTTGATTACTAACTAAGTGAAAATGGAAGCACTCGGGTTTAAAGGTTGTCTTCAAATAATATCAAATCAAGGAACCCGTTCAGCATCACTTAACAATATCTTATGACAGGTGCTATTAAGAAATATACCTCTTGGGTTAGGCAGCCAAATGATGTTGTCCTCTCCCATTGCATTAGGAGGAGGAGTCAAGTACTTTGAAAGTAAGGAGAAACCTCTAAAATTGCTACCCCATTCTCCATTGTGTATAAGCTAAGAGACTCTCACATTTAATGGGATCCGGTTTTTGAGTGGTGCTAATGCTTCTCTCTAAATAAGTGGACTATAAGACGTCTAATTATCAAACCAAAACTAAATTCTTGCACCATTCCCTAACAAACGCTTAATGTAAGGATAAACCAAGCTCCTCAAGTTAAGAATGCAGTCAAAAGTCTAGGAATATTCTCTAGAATTTCCAAGTTGACAGAAACTCCAATCCTGAAGATTATATTCATTTACCCACTTGATCCATAATGTTTTTTTGTCATTAAAGAGTTGTCATATTCTTTTGCATAAAATAACCTTTTGCATTTGGGAAATTGAGATAACTCTGAGTCCACTTTGCTTTTTTGTTAGAGTAATGTCACTCCATTTTACCTTGCCCTTCTTACCATTTTCTGTTTTTCCTAACCACAAAAACACTTTAAGAATTCCATCAATCTTCTTGTTAACTCGCTTAGGCAAAATAACATATGTAGACCAATGAATATGCAAACTATTCAATACTAAAGTGATGAAAGTAAACCTTGTTGCTATTGATAGAAACCGATTCATCCAAGCATTGATCTTTTCCTTAATCTTCTCGATCAAGGGAATGAAATCAGAAAATTTGGGCTCGGCGGTTGTAATTGGCACTCCCAGATATTTGAAAGGAGGGATGTGTAATCTGAAACCAACAATGCCAGTGATTTCCTTTTTATTTCACACATCTGAGGATATGTACTCCAATGAGATTTTTAAACTAAATTTGGCCCAATCTCTACTTGTTACATTTTAAAACAAAATAAATGTTAATCTTATCAATTAAGCATCAAAATTAGCCTAAAATAAAAGAGATAAGTTTAATTAATATAAAAAATCACATTTTATCAATACATTAAATAAAAAACCTAGAAACCTAAAGGAAGAGGACCAACAATGGCTGAAGCTCAGTTCTCTTCACTCTTAGATGGTAATTTTAATCCAACACTTTGTTAGGTACCTTGAAAGTGTATGCAAGATGCATTTTTTCATTATGAAAATATGGGTGTTGTATTGGAGATTGTAGAGCTTTGAGTACAGAAGGAAATGCGGGTAATAATCAAGAAGTTTGAGCTTGACTTATTTTCTAACCAAAAAGCGAGAGCTTTTGGAGAATAAATCCCTTTGATCAACCTCTATGGCTTTCATGACCATCAAAATAAATCCAGCGCTCTTAATGGATTATAAGTGATCAACCTATTTGGAATAACCAGTTATAAGTGCTCTAGACATTAACGCTTAATTCATAATATAAGCAAGGAGAATAACCCTCACCAGTGATTAAGAATTCCAAGATGTTCTTATCTAAAGGTTTATTCGGTGCAATTGTTACTTCAATCCTAGCAAATTCTTAACATCTCTCTAGATCCTTAAGGCTATGGTTGGTAAAATAGTTAGTAATGGAATGGAATATTATTCTATCGTTTGGGAGAATGGTTTATAATGGAATGGGAGGGAATAGGATGGAAGAGGATGTTTTCACATTACATCTTATTCCATCCTAAATAGCAAAATTGAGTTACATTCGATTTACGGGGTTTAGGATGGAATGTAAAGCTATGTTTGGTTGGACGTAAGGTTTTTGATGAAATGAAATGGTTTATCATGGAATGTAATAGAAATGGATCTAATACTAGAAAATTGTTATTTGGGAGGGATGAAAAGTTCATAATGTAATATAGTGAAGTGTTATTTAGAAGATGGATGGAATAAAATGTAATGTATGTATAATAATAATGAATGACTATTCTACCCTTGATAGAACGAAACATATGTTAATGAATGTAAAACATAGGATTGAGGGAATAATTGGTATTATAAAATTTTTTTGAGGATACATTAGGTAGTACATATTTATCATTTTACATTTTATCTTAAAATCCCGAAATCGGTGGTAACTCATTTTTTCTAGTTAGGATGGAATATAATGTAATATGAAATTCTCTCGTTCTATTCTATTTCATTTTAAACCTTCCTTCTAAACGATGGAATAATATTACATCCCATTCCATTCTATTACTAACCGTCATACCAAACATAGCCTAAAATGATAAATATGTACTACCTAATATACTCTCAATTATTTTTTATAATATCAGTTATATCCTCAACCCTAATAACAAGCAGCAAGATATATGCTTTGTTATATTAAAGATAGAATAATCATTCATTATTATTATACATGCATTACATTTCATTTTATCCATCTTTTAAATAATATTTCACTATATTACATTATAAACCCTTCCATCTATCTCAAACAACAATTTTCTAATATTACGTTCGTTTACATTCAATTCTATTATAAACTATTCAATTTTATTCCATTTTATTAAAAACCTTTTAGTCCAACCAAAATTTAGTTTGGTGGTCATTGGAGCCATACAAGGCATATCGAGGGATCTGTGCCCCAAAAGCTCTCACTTTTTGGTAAGAACATACACTAGGCTTAATTTTCTTGACTGTTCCACACATTCCCTTCCCTACTCCAAGCTTTGCAATCTCCAATGTGGTCTCCATATCTTTATGGTGAAAAAGTGCATCTTACGTACGCTTTTATGGTACCAAACAAAGGTTGGATCGAACTTACCATCTAAGAGTGAAGAGAATTAAGCGGAATGCCATTATTGGTCCTCTTGCTTAGGTTACTAGGCTTTAAATTAAAGGTATAAGATTCCTAATATTTCAAGTTTTTAAATATTTTTAATATTTAATATGATGTGGTAATAAAAGACTAAGTAGACCAACTAGAATATCTAGACTTAAACTTGCGCCCATCACCTGGTGTTATTGTGGTGGGTTTCAAAGCCTGTTCCGAGTAGTCTTGTTGGCATCTAACACAAAACGACCCTCATTTACAAGCAACGACAGTTGAGCTGCAGAAAAAGCCCAATTGGATTACCTTATTACAATTTTTGTAAGACTCGGGATTTTAATATAAATAAAAAGGGCAAAGAGAAGGAAAAACGAAACTTCTTTTAATACTAAAATTTGTGACTAATTAATGATTTAAAGCCAGACACCAATTTAATTAATTAGCAGTAAATTATAACGAGGACTGCACCCACACTAACACACACAAAGCCACTAAGTGAATCCTGAAAGGTCATTCTCCTAAAAGCCTCGTTAAGGAATATTAGAAGCTGCTTGGAAAGTTCCTCCCACCTAGACTACCCTTGGAGGGGACAAAAAATGCAACTTTGAACTTAGAGTAAGTGTTTATTTATTCCAAAGATTACAACTCGTAGAACCATATCACCAGTAATGGGACAATACAAATAATTGAATACTAAAAGACTGCATGTGCTTGCACTTAATGGTTGCACACCTAAGCAAAGCACACCCCAGGTGCTGAAATTTAATATCATCTTTGTGAAAGTCTGGAATTTCTAAATCTAAAGCTTTGAGATAATAACCATAAAGCAGGAGAAAACAAAAAACAAAGCAGGGGAGTGTCAGTTTCATGATAATGATATAAAACTGTTGTTTTTACCTCCTACAGTCCTACTCCTACCCACCTTTCTCTTTCCTTTCTCTGTCTGTGCATCATTTATGCCTCCCTTTCATCAACGTTTCAGTTTTCAAAAAAATTTTGTGGAGATTAGTGTTGGAAGCTAATAATTACTCTTTCTTTTGCAAATGCCACCAGATGAAGTTCTAAATTTATTATTTACAATCCAGAAATTAATGGCACACACAAGTTTTGTCCCTATGGATTATGCTAATATTAGCATATGACTTATTCCCTCCGATTTATAATAAATGACGTTTTAGAGGGATGCACACTTATTAAGAAAGTTAATGAAATGTCTGATATACCTTTTATTAATTACATGTTAAAGTGCCTTGAAAATATAATCTGTGTAATTAAGATGTGAGAGAAATTAAAAGTTAATTTTGGAAGTAAAATTATAAACATGTATATAAAGTCAAGAATGACACTTATTTTGAATAATTAAAATGTATCTAAAACGACACTTATTATGAATCAGAGGGAGTAATTGGTTCCTAAATAATAATAGTCTATAAAAGATTTCAGCTCACTTCGACTTAAGGTATCTAAAATAGCTATTTCCTTGTTAGCTATTTTAATGCGATCAAAACAAAATGAAGAGGAAATTTTGTACCATCAAGATGAAAGTTTATTCTTTTTTTTTTAAAGAAAGTAAGCTTTTTGGTTAATTACCAAAAAATCTTTAAGTTTTATTCAATTTTACAATTACAGCTAAAATTTAAAAAAGTGATAATTAAATTCTCAATTTTTCAATTTTTTCAATTCTAGCCTAATATGTTAGTATCTCTGTTAATATTTCTGACGTCAATTACTACATAAGACAAATACCTTTAACACTTACATATTTCAGACACGAAAAATAATTAACTAGTTTTGTTCTAATCGAAATAAAATAGAAAATACTCTAAAATCTTAGGAATTGGGGCTTGGTCATCTTTCATTTGTTGTCGATGTTTTGGCAACTGTCGACAGCTCAATTTTTCGATCTGATTCAATTCATGATCGCATTTGCAAACGTTTGCTTGTGGGTCAACAGACACCCCCGATTTAGGCATTTTTCTATATCATTTCAAAAGAAACGATATAAACATTATGCCCTTTTTTCTTACGTCAAGGGCTTTCAATTCTAAAATTACGTATTTTAGTTAAACAACTTAATGAAACTTAATTAGTTAGTTTAATTAAATTTAACGTCTATAAGTGTTAAGAGTATCTGTCTTATATGGCAAGCCAAGTTAGAAATTTGTAAAATTAAGTAAAGTTTGTTTTTTTGTAATTAATCCTAAGTTTTTCGTAAAATACATTTTATGCATTGAATTTTAGTTTTTATGTATATTCATATGTAATATCTATGAAACAAAATAAGTACTTTATCCCTTTACGTGTATACCACCCAAGGTTTATTTTAAACATAGAAAGATAAACAAATTTAGTCTTGTTAAGCGTATTCTATGCCTATAATTGCTTTCATGGTATAAGTAAGTAAATTTAAAATTAAATAAGTTAATGTTGTCTAAGATAGTTGTGAATTTATTGCTTGCGTGTCGTAATTAAATAATTAAAAGATAAAATTTTCAATAATGATATAATTTTTAGTATTAACTTTTGTTTTCAAAGAGATACCATAGTATTGATTATAATGCATTTGATTTGCAATATACTTATCCTTTCAAGAACTCCGAACTATCATAATAGTGTAAGTCAGGTCTTCTTTTACTCCTTTCTTTCTAATATAATCCTTATCGAAATATCTACTTAGAGGATCAATAATCTTGGAGGACATGTTTTCGTGATTGGCCCTGAAAATGAATTTCTAAAATTTGAAAATGACTTTTTCTTTAAAGGCATTATATTTGTATTACATAAAATTTGACAAAATTAGAGTTAGGATTGAAATTGATGAAATAAAGTATCAAATTTAATTGAATAATTTGGAGTGACATAGGAATCCATGCATATATGGGTGTAATTTGTTTACATGAGGAATATGAGGTTACTATATCAGCAAATACTATCTGGGTACGCAAGTAACCCATTTCAGGAACAGATCAACTATTTCCAACTTATTGAATGATTGGATGTTCCTCCGATAAGGTAAGAATAAAGTAACAAAGTAACGAGAACACGCGATTTGAATTCATTTTAGAGAACAAATCATCTATTCTCATTACTTTGTTCTTATTTTGTTCTATAAGTATTCATCCATTTATCCCTTATTAGATAGGGATAGATGATCTAAATTTATTTTAAGGAATAAATCATCTATTCTCATTATACTGTTCTATTCCATAAGCGTTCATCCGTTCAATAAATGAGACCTATAGAAATCGAATAGATGAATGCTCATACAACGTGTTAAGAACAAAATAATGAAAACATGTGATCTTAACCCATTTCAAGGAACATATCACCTGGTCCGACAACAATTGAATGGATGGATGCTCATGAAATAAGATAGAAATAGAACAATAGGAATGTATAATTTGAACCCCAATTTTAACTTAGACAACAGTTGAATGAATGAATGTTTTAGTATGATAGAAATAAAATAACGAGAAAATATAATTTGAACCTAATTTCAACCAAACGTGAATGCTATTTAATGTTTAAAGATGAAAACTTTAACCCTTGACGCCACCGGCGGCTCCATGATCTGGCGGAGCATCAAGGCTACTTGACCCCAAGTCTTCCAAGGCCTACAATGGATGATTGGCAACAACAGTCGCATTCGTTTCTGGTTAGACCCTTGGCTGGCGGGCATCGGCCCACTTCGATCCCAAGCTATTCTTCCGATTCCCAAGTCCCTTTTGCATCTTCGGCTCAACCACTTTGTCGACTCTAAAGTACACTGGCTATGGGACGAGTTCCAACCCTACCTCCCGCCTCCTATTTGCCAGATGATAGCTGATATGTTCCCTCCCAACCCCGATCTCGGCCAGGACCAGATAATTTGGGGCCGCCCTGCTATCGAGTTATTCTCGGTTGCTTCTACGTATAACATGAGCATGGGTCGCGATGACACTTCGGGCCATGCGGTCTGGAAGATGATATGGAAGTGGCCGGGCCCCCAACGGATTCGATCTTTCCTTTGACTCCTAGCTCATGATCGGCTCTCCACCAACCAACATCGAGTCCGTATCCATTGTACTTCCGATGGCGCCTGCTATCATTGTGGTCTTGAGGAAGATTCTTTGTATATTGTCCGGGACCGTAGTATAGCTCGCCAAGTTTGGCGCTCCTTCCCTCCACCCCTGGGCCAGGGTAAGTTCTTCACTATGCCGACTCAGGCCTGGCTTCTGTGCAACCTCCAAATTAGCCTGCACCTCCACAGTCACTCTTGGACGACCCTGTTTGACATTACCTGTTGGTTCCTCTGGCAATGGAGGAATCGAACCCTCTTCGATAGTCCTTTTACTTGGCCTTCTTCACTTCGTGATGTTATTTTGTCTTATGCAGGTCAGCTTCAAGTCTCGGACGGATGGCACCAGCGCGCAGTTTCTGCAGGGTATAGCATGCGTCAAGAACACCTTATCGGGTGGCGGTTACCTACTCCTGGGTAGATCAAGCTTAATACAGATGGTTCCAGCAAACGGTCCTCATCTTCGGCCACTACTGGCGGACTCTTTCGGGACAGTGACGACCAATAGCTCCAGGGTTTCGCTTAAAAGTTTGGATGGTGCTCAGCAATGACAGTGGAACTCTGGGAAGTCTATATTGGGCTCAATCTAGCGTGGATCAAGGGCTTGCGCCATATCGAGCTGGAAATATATTCTCGCGCGGTATTCGATATCCTCTCTTCCTCAGATCGCCGATCCCGGACGCTTAATCCCATCATCTGGAGTATTCATATGCTACTCACTAAGAACTGGACTGTTGTTTATCGCCATGTTTATTGAGAAAGCAACAGATGTGACGATTGGCTTGTTCAGTACGCTTAACAGTTGGCTGTGGGGATTACTTATTTTGCTACCATACTCATAAGATACCACTTGATCCTACTAGAGGATTTTTCGGGAATCTGTTTTTTTCCGTTTTGTTCCTTAGTTTTGTTTAGTTAATTTTCTTTATATCCCAAAAAAAGAAAAAGAGAGAGAGAGAGAGAGAGAGAGAGAGCGAGAAGATGAAAACTTTAAAATCTTCGTGCGCCCACAACTATGATTTTGCACAAAACACTCATGGAAATCTAGATCCTCAAGATTTAGTCCTGTTCATCACCCTCCAAAAGTGGTCAAAATCAGCTTTTATCTTTAGTAGGTAACTATGAAATCTCAATGTCCATTGGTCTTAACAGTTCAGCTTTTAACTACGGTACTCAAAACTTTTTTTTTTTCTGGGTTTCTGGATGTAACATCATTTTGTACCTCGGAATCTTTCATGGATATGTGAAAGGGTAAAAGATGATACTCGTTTTCTTACAATAATCTAATTCAAAGTGGGATATGTCTCGAGAGCCAAGTCCATTTCAGCTCCTCTCATATCCTGACTTGGTTTCACAGTCTGTCTTCATCAGTTAGTGTCATTTATTAGCGTCACTAACGACGAACGACCATGTCTTGTTTTTTATGTTGTCAGATTTCCCAAGAGCTAAAGATTCCTCATTCCTTGAGGTTCAAATATTTACCATAAGAATATCTTTGTTGTCTTGTCCAAATTTTCCTTTCTTTCTTTTATGATGGGCCTTCTTTAGCTTTTGGATTTGTGTCCTCTGTGTCTGTCTCTCTCTAGAGGACACCCACTTTAGTAAAAACTCCAAATTCCGCTCAATGTGATGGCTCTCAAGATGGAATGGACATTGCTGCACTGTACAAGAAAAATTATAATCTTTGTTGGTGTTTTCGTGCAAGATTTCTTGTTTGTTGTTTCTAAATTTTGATACATGCTTAAGAGTTTGGAAGGAGTTGTAGTTGGTT
This sequence comes from Erythroxylum anguifugum, assembly GCA_027478595.1. Taxonomy (NCBI): domain Eukaryota; kingdom Viridiplantae; phylum Streptophyta; class Magnoliopsida; order Malpighiales; family Erythroxylaceae; genus Erythroxylum; species Erythroxylum anguifugum. The sequence continues at coordinate 79,670,948 of JANIPN010000219.1, forward strand.
TAGATTGACTGGTTGGTTCCTCAACATACAAAAGGAGATTGCTGTGGAAGTTAGAGTTTCTGCACCGAAACTAGAAAGCGAAATTGAAAAGAGGTCCATTTTTGTATTCAGAGACCTTTTTAGCTTTCATGCACGAAAAGTGAAGGAACTGGCGATGAAATTAGTGGGATTTCAAGGAAAAGAGGTGGATATGAATTTTCCATAGGAAAGTTGTGACTTTTGAGATTATCATTTTCTAGCCAGGCAAACAGAGAACAAGAGAGAAAATTGGCGATAAAAGCATAAATATGCCAACAGTGTGGTTCTCGCTGAAGAGGTCTCTGCACTGTAAATCAGAGCCATCGGATGTTCATGACCCAAAGTCCAGGAAGCATTTGAGCACAATCTTGACGAAAAAGGCAGGCAGGTCAGGGTGTTCAAGGTCCATAGCTAATCTGAAAGATGTTATCCATGGAAGCAAAAGACACATGGAGAAACCACCCAGTTGCAGTCCAAGGTCCATAGGGAGCAGTGAGTTTCTCAACCCAATAACCCATGAAGTCATTTTGAGTAACTCAAGGTGTGAGTTGAAAATCACTGGTTTTGGTGGTCTCCAAGAAGGGATTGGTACTGGTACTAATAATGGCAACACCACTGGTAGTGGTGCCGGTGGTAACTACGGTGGTGGTTCAACTTTTG
>JANIPN010000219.1:79733986-79746528 GCA_027478595.1 Erythroxylum anguifugum
GACTATTTTATAAATTTAAAAAATATCCCGAAACGGTACCCGGTACCGACCGATACCGGTACAGTTCCGTTCCAGAGCTCAATCCGGTACCGAGCTCGGTACGGTATTCATAACATTGGGTGAATGACATTTTTCTTACTTGGTCTTTTTTCTTAAACGACATGTTTTCTTCTTAATTTTTGGATTATATTTTAATTCACTTGTTTAAGAAGAACAAGTCATAAAATGCAAGACGTTACCAATAAACTGTAAAATAACATTAAGAAATTAAGAAATTAAAATAGTCAAAATTTTGATCGGATTGTCGAAGCCCCCAAAAGTAATTTTAATTTTCTAAACTCTTATTGTAATCGTAGAACCGGGTCAAATCCTAAGAAAACTGAAAACTAGTTTCTTAATTTCAATTAATAAAACAAATAGGAGAGAGGGTTTATGATTAACTAACTAATAAAGGAACCAAAATAAATCAACTAAGTATTAAAGTGAGAAATTCAATAGTACTTTACTCTGATTCAAGGGAAATATCTCATCTAATTGTAACAATGATCATTGGTCTAAAAATAATAATTTTCACAATTCAAATAATTAGTCTGAAACATATTAGGATAGTCATAGTAAGTCTCACAATTTCCTAAATAAATTTATTCAATCCCAATATTCAAACCAAAACTTACTATCAATTGAATGGGTATGATAACATTCCATATTAATTAAATGATAGCAATAAGTTTAGTGAAAAACACTAAACCCTAAATTAAATAATTGAGACAACTATAATTATTCAATTTAGTTTTCTTGTTTCTCATAAGTTAAATATAAAAATGCATAAATAACCTATTTGTTACTTGTACCAATCCTTCATGACAATTACGAATGACTGAATTTATGGATACTTATAGAATAATCAACATCAAATTAAAATGTCAAATTAATCAATATTAATTATTCATGAAATATAAAAACTCTAAACAAGAAACACTTAAAATTATAATAAAGTCTAGGCTTAGAACAAAACCTCAAAAAGGTTATAACTAAAGTTTTGAAACCCTTTGAATCAAAATATTTGGATTTAGCCCACATTGTAGATTTATTTTCATCACCAAAAATAGAAGAAAAGATGAAAGATGAAAAGAAAGCACAAAGAAAACAAAAGAGGATGATGTGTAGAACTGTTGTACATGTTTTTCTCCTTTATTCCTACTCAGGAACTAGTCTCCTCCTTTCTTGCCAAGATCCTCATCTAAACATAATTAAATACCTACATAATAGGGTTGGAAATAAGTTTCATAATTGAATTCAAACTCTTGAGGTGAATCTAACGTTAAGCATGATTTCGTCCTATCTACTGTAATAATTTGTCCACTTTTTCTAAAATTCTTAATTTTGACCAATAATGCTTCAATTTAATGCAATTTTCACTTGTCGTCTCCTAAAATAAAATAAAAATGAAATTTTCCATTTAATCCCCCAAAATATAGTCAAAATAAAAGAGATAGATCCAGTTAATATAATCAAATAACACCTTATCAAATAATTTTAAATTATGTGAAGAATATATAAAATTATTATCATATTATAATGGATAAAAGTTGTACTCTAAAATCTTAGAAAATTCCTAATCATTAAGATTCTCGAAAAAAAAACTCTTAGTTTTAGTTTTCTAGAAAAGTCTCTTCTTATACTTCGATTAAAAAATAACAACGAAATATACCTAGTATGAACATTAGACATGAAATAATCAAAATTTACTAATTTGGTAGCCCCAATTCAACTCTTAAACCTGACATGAATTGATTAAATTTGATTTAAATTAATGATTTAAGATAATTATGATAAATTATTAGTTTAAGTTGAATTTAATTATTTAGACTCGAGTTTAAGAAATGGGTTGAATTATTATGTAAATAGCATTCGATTAGTTTACATTCCATAGTTATAATGTTTATGTAAATAGCATTTGATTAGTTTACATTTCATATTTATACTGTATATATTTTGTCGTTATCTTTTAATCAAAGTCTAAGAAATGAGTTTTTTTAAAAAACCAAAACTTAAAAAAATGATAATTTTAAAGATCTTGATGTTTTTGTAAAGTTCCTTAAACTATATGGGAGATTTATATCTTTATCCCAATATAATTTGTACATATAAGATCTAAGGCAGATGGATGAAATTAGTTGTACCTTATTTATAGGAATAATCAATCACAATGTTTTCAATGTTTTGAATTTTTTTTAATTTTTTAATTTTAATAATGTAATAAAATATTAATTTTTACTGATGTGACTTAATCATAACTTAATTACTGAATTAAAAAATCTTAAAAAGTTCATGACCTCGTTGGTACTAGCATTAGCATGTATCAAGATGGATAAAATTCGTGCCATTTCTAAATCTTGCTTTCATTTATCTCGTTTTCTTTGTCAGAATGCAACTAATGCGAAAATGTATAAACCATCATCTAAACCTCACAGGTGTCTGTAATGTCCACAGATTCCTCTCTTTGATGACGTTCAGAGACTGGAGTCTTCATTTCTGATGGATCCATATCTAGAGAAGCATCGTCTGTTGTTGCAGAAAGAGACTTTCTGTGATGCTTTTTCTTGTGCCTCAGTTTGAGGATTCGTGAAAGGACTTGCACAATGTCCCTCATGGCTGGCCGCTTTCTTGGGCCTCGGTTGATGCATTTATATGCAAGCGATGCCACTTCATTCAGTTCTCGCACGTCCAATTTCCCTTCTAGACGTGCATCCACAATTTCCTCCCATCCCACTTTTCCTTCATTGTTGAGTGCGGCCTGTTTGTTACATTCAAAAGCAGTTGGTTTAAAGAAAGCAGTTGTTCTCAAGTTAACTTCCAATACACGGAGAGAAAAACAGATAGGCTTACAAGTTCAACGTATTCTAATAGACCCTGTTGAGGATTTCTGCCAGCAATTAGTTCAAAAAGCAACACTCCATAGCTATAGACGTCACTTTTTTTAGTGAAGGTCCGTGTAGATATATACTCAGGATCAAGATATCCAAAAGTTCCCCGTATATTAACTGCATGTCCATCTACAATCTCTTCTCTTGAAAGTCCAAAATCGGCAACCTATGCGGATAGGAAATCCAATACTAACAAATTAGCATGAGAACCTAACAGCCATTCAAGGAACATCATTAAATTTACCAACTTTAACAACAGAACTAAAAGGACACCAAATTTGTATCAGAACCATGTTACATATTCTTAACTAGGAGAAGTTTAAAAGGTCCAAAGAGACGCACTCTTGCTCTCATTGAGTCATCCAACAGAATGTTGGATGATTTAATGTCCCGATGAATAATAGAAGGAACCGCCTGTTACAACAATAAGTAGAAGAATTAACTAGTTAGTTTCATTGTACATAAGACAGTAACAATGTATGGGAACTAAGATAAATGTATAAAGGAACAAGGAATAATCAAGGACATTGCAAGGTTACCCCATCATGAAGATACTCCAAGCCCCTTGCTACGTCTAAGGCAATATGAACCCTCAAATCCCAGCTCAGTGGCCCATGGTTCTCACCTGCTTTTATAGAAAGAAATGAGACAAACACAATAGATCCCAATGATGTATCTCTCTCATTATTGCAATAAATCCAAGGGAGAAACTGCAACAAGTTTCTAATTCTTTTCCTGGATACAACTTTCTGTGAAAGTTATCATTGGTGCAATTCTGCCAGAAATAGGTTCTCTTAAAGTGCACAAGACCCAAGATCCCACGACTCAGTGGGATTTGAACTGGATGTTGATGATGATGATAAGTGCGCAAGAGTTTTCAAATGAAACATCTAGAGAATCCAATTCTCAATTTAAGTTGAAATTTAATAAAACCTCCAATTTGAGAAGCATAAAATAAAATGCCTTCCAAACTAGCCTCAAGGAGATGGGGAAAAAAGAAGCGTATTGTATTACAAGGAGTGTTAATGTCAGCTTACAGTACAAATGAGAAGCCAAGCTCCCTTTACTCATGTAGACATATACGAGAATATTTCGACCTTTTTCTGCACAATATCCAACCAAATTCACAAGATTCCTGTGGTGTAATCTCCCCAGTAACATAACCTGTAAGTTAGTAAGCTCAGCTGTAAGATTTAGGATAAAGGCTCAAATTACAGAACTTATCTTGGGCATAACAAGAGCAAGTTTCAAGCAGTACAGGACTCCCTCCAGACAGTATAATTTCTGTTAAAATTTTGTTTTCTCAAACGAGTTAATACACATTTGATTAAACTTCAGGAGTTGAATCTCCCAGGAGTCTTGTATTCCAAATGGCCCTCTACCCTTAATTGATCATGCTAGTCTATTTTGAATTCTTGAGCTGGATTATGTCTGAAGCACAAATAACTGGTTTAGTTTTGCTTCTAACTTCAGGGCTTGGTTTCTAGATTTTCTTTTATAAAAACACGTGAATTTTTTTTTCCAAACTAAGAAGTAGTTTGGTGATAATACTAGCCGAGTTAGCCACCCTGCTAAGTAGTTAAATTAACAGATGAAGACCCAGATATTCTGACGCAAAACAGTTTTCTCAAGTTGTAGCATCATAATATACACCAGTATGTTTCAGAATGCCTACTCCAGTGAGGAATCATAGAAGCTAATCAAAAATACCTCTGACTGAAACTCTTTCTCTCCTTGCTTAGAATCAGTTGCAAGCACTTTAACTGCAACAGTCTGGCCAGTTGGCATCTGAGCTTTATATACAGGACCAAATGCCCCCTGACCAATAAGTGTTGTAAAATTGCATGTTGCTTTCTGTAAATCCCTGCTTGAGCAACATCAGGAATAAAATTAAATACATGAAAATGAAAAGGAAGAACATACTAACGGGAATATAGATGGTGTTTGTACCAAATTTTGCATCAACTATTGAAGTTACACTCACTAGTCCATTTTGTTTCACTGCAAAGTTTTAGATCCTCGCTCTGAAAGTTATACTTATTCCATGACCACTTACCGAACACTCATTTTTTCTTGCAAACTCATACTTGCTCAGAATGCCATTTATGAGCTCTTAAAATGGTACCATAAGTTTATACAACTGTTGCACAACAAAATGTAGCATATAAAATTCATCATCAACCAGTGAGGTCAGCAATGCAGCAGGTTTAATGTAAGCATACTTGAAAGAATACTCTGGTATTCCAGATGCTGACACGACATTATTCCTCTTAAATCCTTCAATCTGGAAGGGCATGCCATTTCGTCCAGCTTTCACTGGTGATTCAGGGTCAATGGTTGAATCTGATAATATCATACCTGAATCAGCACCATTTGCTCGAATAGGTAAAGCTGCTCCCCTTCTAGAGCTGCTGTTCCCTATCTGTGAGTTCTTATGATAGCGAAGACAAATTAGTGTCACTATTGCCAAAAGCACTCCAATCACCACTCCTATCGAAATCCCAATAATCAAAGAAGCTTCTTTCATTTCTGTGCTCTTACTGTGTATGTTTGTCATCGAATCGTCTGATCCATTGACACAACTGGAATATAAAGCCAAAGTCAAACCATGACCTTTCCATTGTAGACAAATAGTGAGACAAGGATAATGGTAGTCTCAACATTTCTGAATTACATAAAGGTAATTATTTTCCAGAATCATTCGCAACAACCATACAAATATTTAATTGCAATGGTCATACAAGATATGGTTTAACTAAAAGGTCAAATTTAGAGAAACTATCCAGCACTCAATATCACCAAGAAAATTCTGCAAGAGATGAATGTTGGATTGGAGAGAAGAGCAGAGAAGAGTATCAACATTTATCTCCGATTTAGCTTCCAGAAATAAGGAAATGTCAACACAGTGCTAAAATCACATATTCAATTTAACCCGAAAAAGAAACGAAAATTAGGAAAAATCTTACTAGGACCAAAAAAATTGGAACTTCGTCAGAGAAGCAAGTCAGTAACTCAGAAACGTAACTTACGCATTCAAAGTGTTGCAATGAAATGGATTTCCAGAGAATGTATTCACAAAAAAGAAAACAGATTTTTAAACATGGAACTTTCATCACCATAATTAATCAAGAATCACTCAAAAGTAACAACTGTTCAACCGTTAAAAGCATTAAATACATATTATTTTTGGATGCAGAGTTGGAGAAAGCTAATCCAAAAAGAAAAACAAAACCAACCCAAGAAACAATTTCATTCATTTTCTCAATTTCCTTGTCTGCCTCAACAACTTTTTTATAAGCTTACAAGCAATCTTTGAAAGCTTACAAGCATAATGGCCAGAAAGAAATCCACAGATCAAGTTGATGTCAGGAAGAACAGAACTGAAACTCCCAAAAAAGGTCTCCGACGAACATAAGTTAAACACAATGTTAAACAAAAATGTTCAACTTCAGTTCAGAAACTTACCATGTTTGGGGTAACAAAACCAGTTTGGGTTTCAAACAGTTACATGTTTCTCGGAAGCAAAAACAAAGAGAGAAGAGCGGAAAGAGTTAAGAGGGAGAGCTAAAACGGAAGTAACAAACAAAAATGGGTTTGGCTTCTAAGTCCGTTAGACTGCAGACAGACGAGTTAGAGACGGGAATCAAAGAGAGAAAGAGAGGTTGTGTAAGAGAGGCAGGCAGAGAGGCTTGTGTTGTGCCTCTTGAGAAGGAGACTGAAAATGAAAACAAATGCATTCTTTTTTGTTAGTATTTTAATTTTATTTATATTTTATACCAACCAAGATTAATTCTTTTTAGGTTTTTTACTTTTTGATTTGAATACTTCTGCTATCATGCTCTTATTGGTTACCAATTTTTATTGAAATTCACTCTCTCAAGAACAAAGTAAAAAGTAAAAAGTTGGGTTAGCTTAATTAAGCATATATAAAGGAAATTTTAAACATGTCTGAAAATGTCCAAAACAGTTCTGAAAATCCAATAATGGTCCAAACCCATGATGGGAATATGTTGTGGTCTTTTACTAGGATGGTATCAATTTGAAATTAAAATGAGTAGACGTTGTGTAATTGCAATCTGAGAGTTTTTGGACATGCACAATTGCTTTTTTATTACTCAATTTGATTCTCATTTTTAACAATTTTAGAGATGGCAAGTTGAGTAGGGTATCTATCGCATTAGACACTAGTACTAGTTAAAAACTTTCAAATTGTTTAACACCATAGATGCAATTAGAGTGTTCTGTGTTTGTGGAACTTTACAGGGACCTCTTTTACTGATATATTCCAATGGTTACTGGAACACTCTTAACCTGCCAAGAACAACACAAACTACTTATATTGTAGCTATGGGGATCGCTATTCAGAAACAGGAGCTTTCAGCTATCAAAGGAAAGTAACCCCAGTCACCAGCCACAGTTTGGAGGATTTAGTCCCTTATTTGTATACTTAAGTGTTTATAGTAAGTGACTTTTTTTATTTTTAAGGGTATTTCCCTACATTCTCCAGCTTTCATCTTAATTGTTATTACTTATTTACTTTTTTCAAAAAAAAAACTCTCTCTATATATCAAGTTATTGAACGTAATAATGCCTTAGAAATATTATCTTTTTATTATATAAAATACAATTTATCTTGAAATAAATGATCTTATCTTGTTCGGCTTGGTTATTTGATGTATGGTTAACCTTAATATCCGATATAGTTTTTCATTTTGAACTCAATTTGAAGGAGAAAAGATTTTTGTTTGATATAACCTTCTAGTTTTTGCAAGGAAAAAACAAACCAGAAAGAATGTAATTTGAAGAAATTATATAAGCGAAATGGGTTTGGTAAGACTTTAGGGTTTTAGACTTGCTTGCTTATGAGCTATATATGTTGTTGAGTGTAGCTAGTGAAATGTCTTTATTCAACAGTGGCTGTAGGGTTATCCAATTTGGAGGTTGATATAGAAATGGACCTAAACACACCTAACATCGGTGGGAAAGATTAAATGTCATATTTATATATATTGGATCTATCAAAGCAAATTGAAGGGGAAAAGGAAAAGGGATGAACCCGACGCATGGCCTTTGATGAAAGTGATCCTAATCCTTGTCTACTGAAGGAAGATTAGGACAACTTAATTAATAATTCAAGACAACCATTGGAAATATATTTATAGCATTTTGAATTGGTAAACGTAAGTATCAACTTCAGCAGTACTCTAATTTATTTATTCTTTCTTCAAGTCGAATCTAATCTATTATCAGTTGGAAACTTACTCTCCAATATATAATAATTACACTAGTAGAAAAAAAAAAAATCAAAGATCCTTGTCATAGTTGATGTTTCCCAAGAAATGAATTTTATTGGGTTGTCTTTGTTGTTGTGTAACTTCCACTACGACATATCATAAGCGAATAACATGTTACTTAATATGTTATGTAGGTATAAAATTTCGAAAGACATTAACATATATTGAGACTGAGAGTATGTAGGTATAAATTAAACTTATCATTGCTATATTTTGATGCAATTATCTTTTACAAAAAAGAGTGATGACCTTTTTTTTTTATCATCCATAATATCTTGCTTCTGGTCTGGGCTGTTTCATGCAGAAGCCACCAGTGTAGACAATGGGAGTCGTTCACTTAACCGATAGCTATTGCAGATCTGAAACAATATGGGGTTGAGGTCACGAGAGATTTTATAATAGGCAGGCACTGAGGCACATGTAGTGTGGCACTAATGCATGGCAGGCACGTACTACGTAATTTTTATATACATAGCTGAATGTCGTTGACAAGAAACCAAAGAATACTATGAAATGAAATGGCAGCTCCCAACTTTGAACGAGATAGACAACTCGCATATGCAAGCTGGATACAATTGGTGGATGTTATCTTTATAGTAATCCTTGATTAAATTAAATTAATCCTCAAGTTCTTCCAACTATACGTGTAAAAGTAACGATCTTGATTGCCTATTCTTGACATCATTATAATAATTGCAGGAGTAAGAGACCCCACATATTTTAATCAGAAATTTTGTATTTAACAGCAATAATAGTATAAGAACGAATCCATTTTCCTGCACGTACTTCAATAGAAAACTTTGAACATAAAAGATAAAAGTGATTCTAAGCTTACCAAAGTTAATCTCAAATTTCACGAATAACCTATGTATAATTTTATCTTCGTTTCAAGTATAATATTATTTACTTTCAAGATGAAAGTAGAATGTAGTAAAATTTTATTCGTCTAGTCATTAATATATTAGTTCTTGGAAAGTATGCTTGCACAAAAAAAAGCTGAAAGAAAAGCCAAATTTAGGATCACTCTTTTCGCTTCGCCAACTCCATTATCGACAAAGCAAAAGATAATTTTTGATAAAAGGGTCCAAACCAATTAGCTAATAGAAGCTTTAAAAGGGGGGGTTGCTTTAGCCTTAAGTGGGGTGTAAAAAAGGCTAGTATTTGTCCCTCCAAGCCAATAAACAACTGGAAAGTTAATGGGAAAGGAAAAAAGAGAGTGAGAGACAGAAGATTTTACTCGTTGCCAAGTGTGCTTTAGCCTTACAAAGCAATGTAGCACACAAAGTTACAAAGCAATGTAGCACACAAAGTTATGAATACCGTACCGAGTTCGGTACCGGATTGAGTTCTGAAACGAAACTATACCGGTACCGGTTGGTATCGGGTACTGTTTCGGAAAATTTTTTAAATTTGTGAAATAGTCCCTAAAATTTTTAAAAATTACAAAATAGTCCATATTGGTATATTATACAATTGTACTGTACACTTTACTAGTTTATTGTTTACATCAACCATGCTTTCAAAAATCTTAATAATAAATAATAATGACAATTAATATGAAATAGCAATAATTTTTAAATATTTTACATATAAATAATAACTACAGTTAATATAAACAAAGACAATCATTATCATATAATTATAAAATTAAGAATAATACAAAGTATTTAAAATATTACAATAATACAATTTAATCATTTTAATAAATAATATTATATCAAAAGATTCAAAACATTCGAAAAAAGAACAATAAATATTACAAAAAGAGTTGATGACGAATAAACAATCAAGTAGCAGTTAAATCTGAAACAAAAACATTACAGTTACATTACATATATAGAATTTACCATAAACATCAAATATAATTAAAATTAAAAGAAAAGGAAAAAAAACCTAGAATTCAATCGTCAATGGGAGGAAACCCGCTAGAACTGCAATGACCCTAGTGATTATTTGGTACAAAATCCTCATCATTGAGAGGAACTTCATCATCATTATCATTCAAATTTAATGCTCCAAATGACATGTCAATGCTTTCTCATCCAAGATTATCTTCCAAATCCAAATCACTTACATCAACTAAATTGGGTTCTTCAGAAACCCAATCCGCCAAAACATCAATATTATCAATGACAATTGGATTATTTGAACAACTTGTGCTACTAAGACTCCTAGTAAACAATTAAATTTAGTTATTAGAAAATTATAAGAAATTATATCAAAATTAATAATGAAAATAACATACATTTCCTGAAGCTTTAAATTGTAACGAACATAAGCCAAGTCATTCAACCTCTTATACTTCAATCTATTCTTTTTCTTTGAGTGGATAAATGCAAATGTGCTCCAGTTTCATTCACCCCTAGTTGCACTCACACATTGACTTAAAATTCAAATCGCAAACCTTCTCAATTCTGGAACACTACATCCGAATTGGTCCCACCAAGAAACTGCAAGTTATAAGACAACAAAAGTAGTGTTATAAACAAAATAAAGTGATAATTAATTTTCAACAAATAAGAAATAGGAAATAAGTAATACCTGGAGAAAGTTTTTCTCTTTACCGAATAGCAATCAGCATTCCAAAATCTCCATAAGACAACTTATAAAGCTGCATTTGTGAGCTTAAAAGATCTTGCTTTGAATCATGAGGAACAATTGTTGTAATTGTGAAAAGCATTCTTCTACTAACTTCAGCTTGCTTTGCAAGATCCAATCTAAAATACACACTAGAATTCAAAAATGCCCCAGTTGCAAACAATGGAGAAGAAAGTTGTCTTCCCCTTCTCTCATTAATGATTAAGAGATATTGTACATATAAAGAAGGCCTATTTTTCATATTGGCCTTAATTGCTTTCGTCGCTCTCTCCATAGCATCATAAATATAACCCATTGTTGGCTTTTCTTCACTATCAGCCAACCAAAGCACCCTCACCAAAGGCTCACAAACTCGGATAACGAATTGACATTAGTACCAAAATTCTCTATCTTCTAGTATGATACTACAAACCTCCATTCCAGCATTAGACCTAGCATGCTGAGATGCAACCCACTTATCACTTGTAAATATTTGCCTTAACTCTTTCTTCATCGAAACAAAAGACTGAAGTGATAAGAAATATGTTGCAAATCTTGTCACAGCAGGGCGACACAGATTTCTACCATTAGTAAATTCCCTTCTCATCAAATTCAAAACTCATGCACGATTATAAATGAATTTTGTCACCTTTTTAGCCTTCTGTATAATCTCGTCAATAACAGGAAAATACCTAGGATCTCCTATATTTTTCAGTATTAAGTCAATGCAATGTGCAACACAAGGAGTCCAAAAAAATGAATTATAAGTATTCTGCAACCTTTCCCTGCCATTTTATAAGCGGAATCATTGTTAGTAATAAACTGAACAATGTTTTCCACCCCTACTTCATTCACAACTTCATCAAATATCCCAAACAAAGTCTCAGCATTTCTAATCAGGCCAGATGCATCAATAAATTTAAAAAACATTGAGCCATTCGAAGAATAAACCAAAAATTTGATAATAAGCTCTTGTCTCCTATTTGTCCAACCATTACACATAATTAAGCATCCATAAATACCCCAACTCACTCTTCTTTCAGCCAAATAAGTTCTAATTTCAAAAACAGCACAACTCAAAAGTTTACCTCTTAAGTCATCAATCGATGACCCTTTGCATCCTGGACCATAAGAGGCTATTGCATCTATCATAGGTTGATAATAATATGATTGAGAAGCATTGAATGATGAACTTGTATCATACCACCATTTAGCTACTGCCATATCGACGTTGTGAGTCGCATCTCTTGATTGCATTACACTACGAATTGAAGGTTGGGCTCCAGGAGTTGTTCGTGGTGTAAAGAAATTAGATACCTGCCTTCTTCTCTTCCTCACATCAAATTCTTCAGTATCCTGAGGCTGAGATGGAACACTACCAGTATCACTTCCACCTTCAACATTTCCATAATCACCACGGAAACTAGAAAACGAACTTCCACTACCAATTTTAAAATTCAATTATTCCCTTCTATCTTTCTCAAATTGATGTTCATCAAGCAATGTTTTCATCTGCTACTTCACATCATGACTTACTTTTTTATATGCTTCTACATCTCCTTTAACCCCAGCTAAATGTCTTTTCAATCGGGTAATTCCTCCACCTTTCAAATTAATGCTTGTTACAAAATAAGCAAATGGTATGATTTTTTTGATCGGGAACCACTCCAGCGTGAGCCCAAGCTGGATCACTGTATCTTCCTGAACTAGGTTGATCGGGAGTATTTGAACTTCCTTCCATTTA
>JANIPN010000219.1:79926268-79948271 GCA_027478595.1 Erythroxylum anguifugum
ATACTTGAATTGAAATCAAAGAAAATAATAATAGAAATAGTCTCCATAACTAGTCTTTAATGATAAAATCGAAAATAACGAGGGAATTGTGCAGAAACTTTAAGAATAAGAAACCAGAAAAACAGCATTAGCCAAAGGCCCCCTAATCTACGATATCACTTCTTGGAATAGTGCAGAATTTGTAAAGCAATAAAATCAGCCAAAGGAGGAAGATGCGGCAGTCCTAAAATCTTCAACCTCTGATACTGTAACTTGAGAAGTGCAGAAGAAATAAATTAGAGAAACAAGAAGAAGTGGGGTTGCGACAATCTCCAATCAAGAACCTATGAAAACACTCCTGGAATTTTTGACAGAAAAACAAAGAGAATAGAGGTTGCGGCAATCTCCCAAGACAGAAAATACGATGCCTCGTTCTCTAACCCTAAAACCCATATATATATGTGCGGCAATCAACCTTAGCTTCCTCCTTCAATTGAATCTCTCCCTTATCTTGATTTAATTTCGTCCCAATTAGGTAATCTTCTAATTTTGGTGGGAAACTTCTTGAAAAGGAGTCCAGAAGATCTTGGGCGATTATGTTTCAATTGGGAACAACTTCTGTAAAATCTGCAGAATTAGGATTCTGACCTTAGGCGTGCCCATGCCTAATCTTCGAATTTTTGACTAATCTTGAGATTTCGGATTTCTTTCCATATTTTCCCTCTTTTTGATCATTTTTCATCTTTACCGCATTGAAAACCATCTGTGAACATTTAACAAACAATTCCATCAATTTTTGAATACCAATTTCACAAATCAATCAAAATTAATACCAAAACATATGCATTTTAAATGACTTATCATGGGTCGAACCTTTCTTCGTTCTCTATCGCCAGAAGCAAGGCCACAACAGGTCCCGAGGTCGAAAATCTTATTCATCCCAGGAAGAAAATGTTGTGTTCATCTTGTGTGTTGATGAGTCTATTATACGGGTGAATGATATTGTAGGTTAAGAGATCATATCAGCTCCCAATGTTTTGAAGCTATGGATGTTTTGATGGTGGCTCCAACGTGGAAGTGAGATAACAAACCTTACTCAGTAACTTGAGTTTTTCCCTTTGTGCTGATTTAAAGGGACCCGATTAACATTATTGCCCTTTAATTTGATTAAAGAACAAGAACAGAGTGACTCTCTATCAAAACACTATTCATATGCATGTTCTCTCATATCTCTCTAAAGCTTACTACAACACACGGTTTACGTAACCTGCTGGTTTCACCCTCCTCAGCTGAGCGGGGCTTTGACGGGCACTTGTCTAAGAAGGTTCAAACTAGAAAACGAGACAAGGAAGCCTTTCCCGGACCCAAACTGTCGTACAGCGTAACGGTTTCAGGGTCATCGTCGAGGGATATTGCCAAGGAAGCCCCCCTTGGCCAAAAGAAGAATATATTGAGGTAGATGAGGGTGATATCTCCTAACTGTCGGATGATACCGGGGGTGGTATCTTCTTATCCTCCTCATTTGGGGATAAACTGGACAAGCAGTGGAACAAAACTGTGGTTGTAAAGTTAATTAGACGTAGTATCGGTTACCGTATCGTCTGCTCTAGCTTAAAAGCCCAGTGGAATCCGAAAGGACCAGTCAAGATCGTCAACCTAGACTTCGATTATTTCTGGTCAAGTTTGTGGAGGAAGGTGACTTCATCCATGCTCTAATGGATGACCCTTGGAGTATCTTTGAACATGCTCTTTTCGTCCAGGAGTGGAGGTCGGACTTCCATCACTCCCAAGGCAAGGTCACTCGGGCGGTGGTATGGGTTAGGTTTCTGGAGCTATCCATAGCCCGCTACCACCCGAAGATCTTAACAGCCCTCGGTAATCTAGTGGGGAGGGCGCTGAAGATAGATGAAACCACGTTGCTCTCTCAAAAGGGACGTTTTGCTCGAGTTATTGTGGACGTGGATCTCAGCGTCCCGCTACAACATTCGGTGGAGCTGGTGGGAAGGCGATTTTGGTCACCTATAAGGTCTTCCCACCATCTGCTTCAGTTGTGGCATGGTTGGGCATGATCCTTCTAAGTGCCCGAAGCACCCCCAACCCCCATAGGTTCCGGCGAACTCAACTGCTGGGAGGGACGAAGAAGCTATAGTGATCCAAAGACCACGCGACGTAGCTTCGCCAAGGCCAGTAGTCGTTTCCTCCAACGACTATGAAAAGTGGAAGGAGGTCTAACGAAAAACCAACTGAGCACCAATGCGACGTCACGATCAGCGTCCATCAAACAGCTACACGGTCAAAACTAGACGGGTGGCTCGAGGTACTCTCCACTGAAAAACCTGGCGCTGATGGATGCTGGAAGTTCTGGACCATTGGAGCCTCCAACTCGCTGCACTCCTTCAAGTATGGGCTTGCGTTTTAATGTTAATGAATTATTGGAATCTGGGCTGCAGTCTGTGTCGTCTTCTACTGGGCTTAAGCGCTCTCCACAGGCTGGTCCTAAAGGTAAGGCTAAGCTAGGTTCTCGGGCTTTACACAATATTAAGGTTCTGATAGGTGACCCAAAAGAGATGGGTTCCAAGGGTACCTCGGAGATCCAATTAACCCCCACAGGCAAGGAACAACATCTTGCGATAAATATTCTACCTCACACTGAGATGATCTGTGATTCCTAAGCCGTAGTAGGAACCGGAATAGTAACGGAGAACAGTCCTCCCAGACAGGAAGGCACCGATAAAGGGCTGCCCCCACGGGACAGTGGGGCAGTGAACATGATTCCCCTCATTGACCTTCCCGACAAAGTACCTGAAGATTTGACCCAAGAAATTGATGAAGCACAAGGGATGGACATTCTGGATAGTGGAGATGCGGGCATTATCCAAGAGATTACAGCCTTACTCAATGAGGTAAGGAGGCCCGACCCAGTCCTTAACCCATAATGTCGATTCTTATATGGAATTGTCAAGGCACGGGGGGAACTCACGTGTAGAAAGTTATTCGCCATTACACGCGTACCTATAAACCCGATATACTGGTTTTGTTAGAACCGCGGATTAGTGAAGCTAGAGCGACAAAAGTGATCCAGAAATTGGGATTTGATTTTTCAATAAGGGTCAAAGCTGAAGGCTTTTCTGGAGGTCTCTGGTTGCTTTGGCAACACGACTTTGAGGTGTCTATGGTCATTGCACACCTACAATTCCTTCATACCAAAGTCCAGTATGCATGTGGATCTTTCGCCTTCACGCTAGTATACGCTAGCCCTCAATTTGCCTCCCAAAAAATCTTATGGCCGATTTTAAATTGGATAGGACAGACTACTCTCGGGCTATGGATAGTGGGCGAAGATTTTAAATGCTAAATTGGAAGCATCGGATCAAAGGGGTGGTGCTATGTCAGGATATATAGTCAATCAACTTTTTCAGAATTGGGTCCTCCCCTGTCTTTCGATTTCAAAACGCTTGGCTAGCCCATGAAGGTTTTGCCGAAGTGGTTGATACTCACTAGTACCCGGATGCAGAGACATTCTGAAAATCCTAGCCACCTTTTCTAATCATCTTTCGTAGTAGAATAAAGATGTATTTGGAAATATCTTCCATCGCAAAAAAAGTCTTCTTGCCCGTTTGGAGGGCCTCCAATGAGCCATGCAGACTGACAATTCAGAATCGCTTTTGTACTTGGAGGAACAGCTAAGCACCGAGCTCTTCCAGGTGCTAAGTGAGGAGGAGTTTCTTTGGCACTAACGAGCCAAATATGAATGACTCTCGAAGGGTGATAGGAATACCAAATTCTACCATACCATCACCCTCATTAAAAGGAAGAAATTACAAATAGCTAGTCTTACAGACGACATGGGCTCCTTGATTTCTAATCAGCAGCAGCTGAGGCACTTAGCACGAAACTTTTATAAGCAATTGTACATCCCTAAAGATGTGACCAGTCATCAGCTGTTCCTCTCGGGTGTTTTCCCTCAACTTTCAGACGTTGGGGTTCCTGAGCTAGAGGCTCCTGTCTATGCCACAGAAATTAGGAGTGCTATTTTTTTATCAACCCTAATAAAGCCCCGAGGGTGGATGGTTTCAATGCGCTTTTCGTTCAAACCCAGTGGGATAAAGTAGGTCCCTCTGTGACAGCCTTTATCCAAGCGATTTTCCGACAAGAACGATGGGAGGCGGACTTGAATCAAACCATTTTTGTTTTAATCCCTAAAACTCCCAATCCTACCCACATCTCCAGTTCAAGCCCATTAGCCTCTGTATGGTGCTCTATAAGGTCATTGCTAAAATTATAGTTAATTGGTTGAAAGGGCAACTGGATGCCTTGGTGGCATATAATCAATGCAGCTTTATTCCTGGACGTAAAATCATTGATAACATTATCATAGTCCAGGAAGTTATTCACACAATGAGGAAAAAGCAGGGCAAAATCGGGTATATAGCGCTAAAAGTAGACTTAAAAAAAGCCTATGACAGGCTTCGATGGGATTTCATTCAACACATATTAACCGATATTGGGCTCCTGCCCAACCTCATTTAGATCATCATGAAGTGTGTCACGACCGTGACCATGCAAGTCGCCTGGCACGGTACCTTATCAGAACCCTTTCAACCCTATAGAGGCCACAGGCAGGGAGATCCTTTATCCCCCTATTTGTTTGTGCTTTGTATGGAAAGATTAGGGCAACTTATTAACCTGGAGGTGGGACAAAGACAATGGAAACTGATCAAGTTAAGCCCGAGGGGACCGCCACTCTCTTATTTATTCTTTACCGACGATCTTATTCTCTTTGCTGAAGCCATGGATAGTCAATCGCAAGTGATTTCTCGGATGCTCGAGGTAATCTGTCAAGCTTCAGGACAACACATGAACAAAGATAAATCTCGGGTGTTCTTTTCCAAGAATGTTACTCACGCTACAATGCGGAAGCTCAGCCAAGCGTTGAATGTGCATAGTACGAACAATCTTGGGAAATACCTTGGAGTCCCTATGATCTATGAGCGAACCTCCTGGCAAACTTATCAGTACATACTGGACAAATCCTAAAAGAAACTGGTGGATTGGAAGGCTCGTACACTATCTTTAACGGGTAGGGTTACGTTAACCCAATCTGTTATCTCGACCATCCCTATTTTCACAATGAAAACGGTTCGTCTACCCCGTCAGCTTTGCCATGATCTAGAAAAACTAATGAGGAATTTCATCTGGGCGTTGCAAGATGGGCCTAAAAAAATACACCTTGTCAATTGGGCTGCAGTGTGTACTCGTAAACGAGCGGGGGGTCTAGGCTTAAAACACATTCGCTCTTCCAACGATGAGTTCCTGATCGCACTTCAACAGCGGGTGGTGCATCATTCAAAAAAGAACAGCGGGTGCCATTTTTGTGGTTAGGAAGAGACTATTCTCCATGCTCTTCGGGATTGCCCTAGAGTAAGTTCCTTCTGGCGAAGAGTCCCTTCAGCTTTTCTGGATAGGATTTTCTTCTATACTGATGAGGTAACGTGGGTTACTAGCAACCTTCAACCTCAGCCTACGCTCAATCAACGTGATTGGGCAATTATCTTTGGCGTCACCTGCTAGTTCTTATGGAAATAGAGAAATAATAGCGTTTTTGACACTGACATTGTATGGCCAGTGGAAGGTTTCCGCCTCGTCATGGCTCATGTTGATTGGATTTTTTGGGCAAATACAGTGGACACTCGGGTCTTCCAGACGCAGAGTCTACCTTTAGGTGCTTATGTGGGATGGAACAAACCGCTGGAGGGTTGGTTCAAACTCAACACAGATGGTGTAGTGAAAGCAAGATCCAACCTGGTTGCGGCTGGAGGAATCCTCCGGTCCATTCAGGGACACTGGTGTGGCGGATTCCTTCAAAATATTGGTGTGGGAGTGCCCCTGGAAGCAGAATTATGGGGGGTACATTCAGTTCTCTCCCTGGCATGGGATCGTGGATATCGACGAGTGGTAGTCGAAGTGGACTCGTTGGAGGTCATTAATATGCTCTCTTCTTCCCATAGTATATTGTCTGACATTTTTCCTTTGGTGGCAAGTATACGAGGCTTGGTCCACCGTGAGTGGGAGGTTCACTTCTAGCATATCAATCGGGAAGGAAATCAATGTGCAAATCGACTAGCGACATTAGCATCTTGAGCAAGGCCTGGATTGCAATATGTTCAAGATCCACCGTTGTCTATTTGCGATATACTCATCCATGATATGATCGGCACGATGTATCCTCGCACCCTGCGTTGGGGTGGCCGGGGTTGCAAGTCTTGTTTTTATTTTGGTGTTTTTCCTTTGAAAAAAAAAGAACAACAAGAAGAAGAAAGATTAGATGACAAAATAATGGATAAGATTATAATATTAATGGCTAAGTTGTAAACGAAACTTCCAAATCATCTTTCATTCATCGAACATGTGCTATATATATATATAGTTATATACAACTCACCGCGATCAGATATATAAGGGACGCTCTCTTTTTATTATAATGTATCCATAAACTTCAAACTTAGAGAAGAAAATGCTGAAGCGCATAATTAATAGGATTATTTTTAAAGTTTTAACCTTCCGTTAATTATTATTTTGCATTTGTGGAAGAAATTTAAAAACACCAGCATTTAGAAATGTTTCCCTACATACCTAATGGCCAAAAGAATTTTAAAAATGGAAACAAAAAATAAAAAAAACTGATAATAAGGTAGCACAATGTTCCTTGGATTCTAAGAACTCATAAGACCATAGCCAAACTACAAACATATAGCTAAAGTTTTGATTTCTTAATATGAGGACACTCAGTCAACAAATAATTAAGGCTTGAAATGAGACCTATTAGAAGTAACATGAATGTATTTAATTGCCATGATAAGAAGAAAACCAACATACGCTTGCTTGGGGACCTTTTTATTTTTCTTTTAACTTTTTCCTTTGACGTACAATAGGAGTCCCAATACTTTCAATTATAAAATATACAAGAATTAGTAATATTATTTTCCTCACTTTATTGGATTCTGTTAAATTAGTTAGAACCATAATTATTAAAGTAAGGGTGAGCTAAAATATATCATTTATTTTTAAATCAGATAGTTAAAATTCAAGCACTACATGAAATAAGTTTAATTTTATATGATTTGATACTTTAAAGATTTATTTTGAGTTCATCTTTTATTAATACATAATTATTTATTTTATTCTTTTATTTAATTACAAATTCTTCTTCTTCTTTTCATTAGAGTTAAGCAAAGTCTAGCCAAATCTGGACAAGTTGATGATTTACTTTTTTTTCATATATCTTGAATTGGAATAAGCAATGAATAAGAATGTTTGATTACATAAGTAATACTCCATCCGATTCATAATAAGTGTCGTTTTAGAGGAATGCACACTTATTAAGAAAGTTAATGAAATGTCTGATATACCCTTATTAATTACATGTTAAAGTGCCTTGAAAATATAATCTGTGTAATCTGTGTAATTAAGATGTGAGAGAAATTAAAGGTTAATTTTGGAAGTAAAATTATAAACATGCATACAAAGTCAATAATGACACTTATTTTGAATAATTAAAATGTATCTAAAACGACACTTATTATGAATCAGAGGGAGTAATAGTTATTATAATCCAGATAGAGGTTAGAGTTAGTATAAAAAGACAAACTTTTGAGATTAATATAAGTGTGAGAATCGATAGATTAATTCCTTTTTGGTAAAAATTAATAGGTTATAATTAGATGTTGAATGTACAATCAAATTAATTAAAATTAATTAAAATCATTCTATAAATTAATTAAAATTAATTAAAATCATTCTATAGAAATTTCAATCAATAAATAGTATCAAAATATAACAAACTCTATAAGAGATAATTTTGGAGATCTTAAGTTAAAAAATCACATAAACATTCAAGTAATGTTTTGGATATCTCAAATGGAGTCAGTTTAGTGAACTTGTTCTCTAACAAACACCCACACGTTTGTTTAAGTATCTCTATACTTTAGTTTATAAGATAGACTACTTCCTTTATAAGAAAATACATAATGTGTGCTAGTCTTTTATGTTCTATTAATATTTGGACTTAATAGAACAAAGACTACGAATAATTTAGAGATAATACATGAACATAATATGAACTTTATCAAATATATTCAAATATTTATAAGATAAAAAAATGTCTTTAAATTATTTTGTCAATAAACTACAACCAACTGATTGGCTGCAGGGTATAAGCTAAAATTGACAAACATAAATCCTAGGTAATTCGAAGGATATAATGTACAGGGAGAATCCTCGCTAATTAAAGTTGTAATTACTACCCCTATTTGTGATTCTTATAGAGTCGTTGACATGGTATTATATAAAAAAGGTTCAACAATTTTAGAGAAAGCTGAGGTTGTATCAGACTTGGGGCTCTGATATCTTGAGAAGAATTTACATTGAAAAAAACCTACAACGTAATGTTTTAATGAGAAAAACTATATAGCTTATATACATGTACAGTGACTAAACTAACGTGTACAAAAATAGATGACTAAAAACACTTCTAAAGATGCTCCTAAGATCATGGTATGATAGAAATGTGTAAGTAAACAACATATTGATAGCTATTATAAAATATCTGTAGAATATTTAGAGAATCTCAATATATATGTTATTAACCAATGTGGTTCAATCTATAATATTGATTAATATATAATACCAAAGACGTTATTGCTTACTTATTTAACCTTAAGAACGACATTTACCTTCAAGTTTTACTTAATGTCGCAGCTGAAATGCCAGCACAATTTCAACATCACTAATGCTGATCAAAGTTTGAAGAATGGCAGTTGGCACACAATGATTCGTAAGAATATTTTTCTTAGTAGCTAGCTTAATGGGAATAGTTGGGACATCTAAATTCATCGAAAATTTGAGTACTTTTGCTAATAGTGAAACCATAACCTGGTATTTATATACTAAACAAAATCTATAATAAAAACACTGAAAAATGTTACACTTGATTATAGGATACAATCAAAAACAATTGTGAGTTGTATTGACACTGCTTGTTATGGTTTATAGTGGTGGCAATCACAAAGATTAAATTAAGCAAGCTAATGTTGGTACTCAACTTCCTTGTCTCAGCTTAATTCTTTAATTAAGTTTACCACAAAATTTTGTCAAATAATTTTTGTACAATTTAATAAAATATCGTGTTGAACATTTTTTGAGCACTTCATAGAAACACTCTTTCAAACCCTCAATGTACAATTTAAGATTAGAATTTTGGGACAATCTAATAAAATATAAGTGAAGAAGTTTGTTCTTCAAGCATACCAAGATATCACAATAATTATAGGTAAGTAGACATCCAACAATTGACATTAGCTTCAAGGATTTTTTATCAAACACCTTCTATACATATGTTTTAGAGACAAATGAACCAACATAGAATGTATATAACTGAAGAACTTCAGTATTTTATCATAAAGATTTATAACCTAAGATAAGGATATAGAATAGGTTGCCTTATGCCTTACATCCTTTGTTTTCTTAAAAGACAAAAACTATCAGTTATGAGTAGTTTTGTAATTACATACTAGCCACCTACGAGTTATGTCTTAAACAACAAAACATATCAAGAACAAACAACTAGCCGATATAACTAAGTAATTGAATAATCTTCGAGTAATTGTCAAAAGTAACTATACCCCAGTCCACCATGAATGCTAAGATGATTAAAATTATGCTTTGTGTTGTTAATCTTGCCACACTGTGCCTGAACACCACCAATTAGCCTTAGTGATGTCTTTATACCAAATTGTACAATTTACATGCCGCCATCATTCTACTAAACTTGTGGAATTATTTTGCAAGTCATTTATTGAAAATAGGCTCTCCTAGACCTTCCTCACTAAAAAAAACCAATGCCTTTGTTGGCAACAATTTGTGGAACCCATTCAATATATTTCCTCCTGTCAAGGTGTTGCTTAAGTCGCACAAGGAATTTCCTTTCATCCTAGAAAAGAATCAGAATAGATGTTGGAATGGTAAGCAATACATGGACATTCTTATCCATGTTATTGTTGCAAATCAATTTGTTAAGACTGCCTTTGTTACAAAAAAACTACACTGGCTATCACCATTTTGCTCTTTACCACTGGATCTAATCACATGAATTTGCCTCTTAAGTGACTCAAAATTTTAACGAAACCAACTATTGGAATTACATAACCATTCGAGAACAACACCACTCAAACTTGGACAAATTCAGTAGTCCCAACTTCCTTCACATTATATCATGTATAACTATTCGGTGTGCAACCTAAGAGTTCCATCTTGAAATAGTTGTAGATTGTTCAATCATGTTACAACTTTTTCAAAGCTTCTCTTACTATCCAGGAGGTATTGCAAGATAAAAAGTCCTCCTTAGGTTTCCTTATTAGTGCTCCCATGTTTTAATTTATGGACAGGTAACATTCATATTGTCATCGATCCTAGTACGTTGCCACAAAAAAACATGGTGGCTAAGGCTAACATAATTTTGTCTATTTCCGGCATCCTTATAGTATGAAAACATTATTGCATATCTCACATAAAGTTCTCCAACATTCTAACATCTTAGACACCATCGAAACATTTCAGCTTTGAGACATTCAATCTTGTTCATTTTACCTAATTATTCTGAACAACATTAGTTCATAGGAGTGCTAACTAATGTATCTTCAATCGTACTCACATGCCTATTGGCGTCACCATCATCCACTCTTTTCTTAATGTTTTTTATTGCCTCATTCATGCCTTTCAATTGAGTAGTTACTGAAAACTTTTCTTATGATGCTCAAAACACTCTTAATCCACAATTACTCAAATTATTTCCAAAGCATAACATTAATTACTAGAATCTTCATTAGTTTCAGAAAAAGGATGTTCGTCAATCACAAAAGTATTCTATACAAATTCAGTATTGGAGTTATTGGTAATATCTCTATCTCCTAAAAAGATAGTGGTAAAGAGGGAGATGCTTACTCAATAAGGGTAACTAACCGTACATTTAAAATCAAATAACTTAATATATAAATATAAAAGAATAGTTAAGTGATTAAAACATACATATAGTACTAAAATACAAAACATTGCTCAGCTTATTCGAGCAATTAACAAGCATCTAAAATTTTATCAAAGCAATGCTTAAGACTAATATTATTTTATTAATGCCATTTATGTTTTATCCCATAATTAATTGAATTGTCTAGGCCCTTCTTAACCTATTAGGCTTACATTCAATAATCTACTGACTCATCTCTACTCATCATAATCTCTCACCAAGTGGAAATGTAATTAGATATATAAATATCGACACATAGTACCTCAATTTCTTAATCTAAGTTGGTACCCTGGTAATACTTTAGTACTTATCCATCGACACGGGACATCCTTGGGCCCTAGTACCTGCTCCATGGATAGATACCTAGTCATCACAAACTCATATTTAAACAACCTATCAATCTATAACCATCAAATATAACATATCATAGGCAAGTTACAGATTCAGGATTTACATCATTTATTCATAACCTATTATGAGTCTGTCTCTATTTAAGTAACACTTTTTTTACCAAATTAATAAGCAATACACCTCATAATATGTAACAAAATATGAAAGTGAAACACCTTGTACTTGGTTAATTATTTGTGAAATAAAATGAACACAATTGATATAATTTAGAAATCCATAAATGTAATTGTTAATTGTTAATTTTATTAATGACTAATTCAAAATATGATTCGTTATAAAATAATTTATTTAATAATAAAAATTAAAAGTTTCAAGAATCGTACACTATTCTAAAAGTAAAGCATAGGATTATCCTTATTTAAATTTCAGACTCAACTAATTGATAGTCCAATTTATTCCTTATTCTAACCTTCAGACTTAAACATTACAAAAATTCTATTAGACTTATATAAGAAAAATTTTCAATTCAAATAGATTTAATAATCCTACATTAATCTCTTTTCTACTTTTTTCTCAATTATAAAAATATCCTTACTAAACCTAAACACCATAATTATTAAAACACCCTTAATTATTAAAAGTACTATTTTACCCCTCATTTATTTTATTAATACAAAAATACCCTTCTTGAAATTAAATTCCAATTTTACTCTTAACTTTTTACATTTCCTATTTTTCCCCTTAGTACAACTCAAAATTTCCAAAATTGTCTTCTTCTTCACCCTCTCCTCTTCTCCTATCTTTTCTTTTTTCTCATTTTTCAGCCATCTTTTCTCCATTTTTATCTCTTTCCATGACTTCAATTTCTTGTCACAAACAATCACAACATATAACCCAACTATAAATTAGTGTAGGATGACTAAAAATCACAATAAAAGGTATAGAATTGTTATTGGAAAATCTTTTATCTATATGAAGTTTATATCTTTCAAAGAGATTTTTGGGTTGTTAACCTCCACAATTTGCTATAAAACAAACAAAATGAGAGAATAGATGAGAAAAGTTTAACATACAGGAGAATAATGGTGGATTTAAAAACTTGCCAACAAGAAAAATGAAGTGAAAAATAAAGAAGAAGTCTAGTTTTTTATTGGCGTTAAAATTCTCAGGTGTTGTCTTTTATTTATACCCATATGTTTAATAGTTTTATGGGCTAAGTCAATTATTATGGTTAGGGTCTTTATTTTTTTTCTATCGTGCGCTTTACATTTCCTCTTGTAGGACTGACCTAGAAAATTGCTCTGATCGTGCCAAACTTTCCCTTAATTTTTACATGTTATCTCCTCCCATCATTTGTTGCCATTGTTACATTGATTACACTCAAGTCCACTATTTCATAAGTTAATTCCCTAATTAAGTTTTCAATGAAATTCGTAGGAACAATTTGTGTGCGGTCCAATAAGTAATATATCAAACACTAGATGAACACTTCATAACAACATTATGTCAAATACTTACCGTACATGCAATTCAAGTTTAAAACTTTAAGACTTATTCAAGAAAACTTGATAGAATATAGGTGAAAATGTTTGTTTCTTCAAACACACCAACAGATTCACTAACAGCTTTAAGTAAATAGCCAACAACCCAAGTCAGCCTTAGGAACATTTTATTAAACTTCTTTTTTGCATATGTTTTAAGGATGTTTTTAGGATATAAATGAAGGAAGACGTAGATAATTAAGGGATCATTAACATATCACAAATGTTTACAACACAAGATGAGGACTTACAACAGGCTGCCTTATGCCTTACATCTTTTATTTTTAAAAAGACACAAACTAATGGTACTTTCATAATTGCATCCTAACTGCTTATGAATTATGTTTGAACCAACACAACTTATTTAGCAGTTTGTAACTTGTCGAAACAACACAACCATTGGAGGGATAATTTAGAAAACCAATCAACCAACTGATATAACTGAATAACTGCTAAGTAACTGTCAAAAGCAATTACCACTATCCCAATCTACCATAGAGTTAAAGGTGATTTTAGACTGTCTAGAATTCATGTTTTGAGTTGTCAATGTGCCTAAACAATTGTGTTCCCACCAAAATATCCAATCTGTGCAGTTTGCAATTATTTTGAAACTTAACTAATTTTTTAGACAATCTAGCTTGCACAACTTCCTTATTGTTAAGATATTTATTATATCTCAATTACTTAATTTTGGAATTTTTGATTATTAGGTTTTTAAGATAATGTTTAAAAATCCAAATCAAGATATGGTGTAAATAAGTAACACTCCTTATTTGAGTTGGATTCTCGCATAAGAATTACAGTGAAATTAGAAGTCTTTCTTTAATTGAAGTTCAAGTGGATTATGTTAGATTATAGATAGAAATTGTGTTTCTTTCTGCTGTAGCAAGGTAGGCTTGCGTGAGTGACTTTTTATTGGCGTCTTGATTGGTTGATTGAACGTGTATGGGCACGTCATAGTATATTGTGAGATAGCTAAAGGAGTATGGCTATTCGCACGATTTTCTTATCAAAAAGATTCCTATATGCAAGACCTAGCTTCTACACTTGAAACATTGGTGACTTGGTGAAGGTTTTGGCTGGGCATTTATTTGATGTGGTGTGCGTGATCTTGCTTCTACTATATACACACGTGATGATTTCTGGTATGGGTTGACAGTGAATGGACTTGTGTATGGTGTTGTCTTTGATCTGATTATTTATTGTTTTAAGGGAGGCTTGCTTGTGACTTGGTCTTTATCTTTGTGTGGGTTTATCTATGGTAAATGGGCAGATCATGTTGCTAGATGTGTAGAAAATTGGGAGATAGTTGAAAGGATGTTGTGGTGTATGTGAGTCATCATTTTGGAAGGTGATGTCTTAGGCTGAAGGAAAGTTGGGATGTTTGCATGGGCTATTATACTTGGTGTCTTAATTCCGTTGCTATGAATTAATACTAGTGTTTATGTGGATCAACCTATAGTTTGTGGTGACAACTTTCAGACCTATTTTAGTAGAGCTGAATCTGTAGGGGAGTTATTTTTTGTTCTTTCTCAAATGTTCTTATTTATGTTAAATTTTTGTTGAACCACTTGAGTTATTTATTTAGTGTTCTTTTGTTAACAGATTTTTGAGAAAAATCATCTGTCAACGTTAACATGAGTCGGTCGTATTATTGGGTGTGAAATTCTTTCACAGGTTGTAAGAACGAGGGATAGTGTTAAGGGTTGAGTGATGTCGACTCAATAAAGCCGCGTATAAAACTATTTTTGTTAGTGAAAGAATTAAGATAGGTGAGGGCCTCGCAGATATAGACAAGGTGTGCCGAACTACGTTAACAAATATCGGTGTTGATTTATATTTATGTGTTTATTTTTTTATTTTTGATTGTGCTAGAAACGACTGCGGTAAATCAAAGATTTTGCGAAACTACTACACCCTTACAGGTTTTCAATTAGTATCAGAGCGGGTCACCGAATTAGAACTTGGTACATCAAGTCGGTGCAGATCCTTATTTTGCAATTATGGCTATAAGAGAAAGGGCATCAATCATCAGGCTATCGTTGTTAGATGGTTCAAATTATCCTACATGGAAATTACGGATAAAAGTATTCATTTAGGAACAAGGAACAAAAGCATGGAACTCAATTTTAAATGGTTGAACACATCCAGTGAAGACTGGTGAAAAGGGAGAAGCAATGCTTAAAAATGCATATGAGTGGATAAGGGCTAAAGAAGCGGGAGTGTTTGAAAATTTTCAAGCCCTGCATGTCATCTTTAGTACAGTCAATGAAGGTCGCTTTGCTATGATATCAGCTTGTGAATCAGCGAAAGAAGCATGAGACACTTTGCAGACTATACATGAAGGATTGAAATCTATGATAGCCTCAAAACTTCAGATGTTAGTTGTGAGATTTGAAGAGCTGAAGATGGATGAGAGTGAAACCATTAAAGACTTTCATGAGAGACTGTGTGACATAGCAAACCAAGCACATCAACTCAAGAAGAAGTACTCTTACCTGAAACTGGCTAAGAAGACATTGAGATTGTTACCTTTAAGGTTCATACTAAAAATTGCAGCCATCGAAGAAGCTCATGATATCACTGAATTGTCTTTGGATAAGGTAGTTGAGATTCTTACCAATTTTGAGATGAATTTGTGAGGGATAATCGAGAGAAGAATAAAAGATTGGCATTGCAAGCCGATATTGGTAAAGCCGTGAATAACTTCGAAGATAAATCTGATGAGAATGAGGATATGCAGTTATTGACGAGAAATTTTAATAAGTGGTTAAAGAAAGTGAAGAATGATATATCTGATTTTAAACAAAACGGTGAGAGCTCATCAAATAGTAATTTTAAACAACAAGGGAAAACTCAAAAGGATGAAAGAAAAGTGAAAAAAATTCAATGTCGTGAGTATAAAGGCTTTGGACATATGCAAGTGGAATGTGCTAACACCTTAAAGAAGAAAAAAAAGGAAGTCCTATACAAGCACTTGGTGTGAGAATGAATCCGAAAGTGAGTATGGTAGTGAAGCAGAAGTTGTGAATAGTACTACGTTAGTTACTTTATACAACAAAAGTCCAGTTACTTGCTTTGTAACAACCAAGAAGGAAGTAACCAATGACAAAAAGTGAGTAAATTAGAAAATTTTAGGAAAAATGCAATCGAATCAGCTCAAACTCAATCTCAGATTATGACAGTGATGACAGTACTTCAGATGATAAAAAGGAAGATATTTATGAAGCCTATGAGTTAATGTATACTAAATGGGTCCAAACATGTAAGAAAAATAAGAAGTTGAAGGATAAAAACTCTTCCGTGAAGAACATCATTTTAAGATCTAGAGAAGAAGTTGTTGTTTACATTAGATGAGATTGGTTAAACAAAATTAAAGCTGGTCAGTACAGAAAAAGGAATAAGAATGTTAAATGGAGGTATCGAAAAGCTAGAAAAGTTGTTAGAAATTGGTAAGACTAAAGAAGACCTTCAAGGCATTGGCTATAGAGGTGAATGTTCTAAGTCGAATGACGAGAAAATTGGTGCGACCAGATCTATCCAAGGAGAAATCTCGAAGAAAAATTGGAGGTTCATACTTATATGTCACTTTTGTGGAGTAATTGGGCATATAAGACTAAAATATTACAAGTTATTACAAATGATGTTTCAAATGGGTCAAAACCGAAAATCTAGACACTCTTCATTAAATTTCCAATAGCAACCCATGTTATCGAAGCACTCTTGTGTTAGAAAGGGTCAAGTACAAGCACAAAGACATAGTGAAGGAAAAATAAGAAATTGTCCAAATTCATAGTTAGTTACTACTTTTGAAGACACTGTTCAGATTGAGGATAAGTCATTAAGAAATCAACCAGACAGTTGATGACCGAGATAATGTGACGAGAAATAAGCTCAGGTTTGAATTTCTTCAAGGGGCACAAGGACTGTGTGCTTTACATTTTTGAAGTATAGTTTGATGTTATTTATTAAAAAACAAAAAAGGAGTTACCGTTTAGGCTTTCTAAGTTTTTATTAATGGGTTTTCTAAGGTTCAGTTGATTAATGTGTACATGATGCTATGCTTTATGATAGGGTTTATGAATTTGATCAGTCTTATGAAGATGGAACTGAAGTGATTCTTATGTTTCTTTATTCGCTAAGATTGACCACATTAAAGGATTCTTGTTTTGACATTGTTTTGTCTTAAGGTGGAGACATCAGATTGTTTTTGGTGATTGTTCAATTCAGGGGGAGTTTTTATAGTATTTTGTATTATTAGTCTTACTTTTTGGCATCTTTTTGTCTCAAGGGAGAGAAATTTGAATAATAGGATAATTGTTTATTATTATTATTTTGGATGTTTCTTGAATTTGAAGAATTTAATGGATGTTCTTTGGAACTTGATGTTGGATTGAGGGGGAGTATTGTGACTTCAATACTTATATATATTTGATTATGTGATTCAAGGAAAATTTCTTATTTGTGACAAAAATGCCAAAAAGGGGGAGATTATTAAGATATTTATTATATCTCAATTATTTAATTTTGGCATTTTTAATAATTAGGTCTTCAAAGTAATGTTTAAAAATCCAAATCAAGATATAATGTATATAAGTAACACTCCTTATTTGAGTTGGACTCTGATATAAGAATTGTCACGAAATTAGAAGTCTATCTTTAATTAAAGTTTAAGTGGATTATGTCAGATTATGGATAGAAATTGTGTTTCATTCTACTGTAGCAAGATAGGCTTATGTGAGTGATTTTATTACTGGTATCTTAATTGATTGGTTGAGCGTGTACGAGCACATGATAGTGTACTGTGAGATAGCTAAAGGAGTGTGGTTGTGGGCGTGATTTTCTTGTCTAAAAGGTTCCTATATGCGTGACCCAACTTCTGCACTTGAAACGTCAGCGACTTGGTGAAGGTTTTGGCTAGGTGTTTATTTGATGTGGTGTGCGTGATCTTCCTTCTGCTATATACATACGTGATGTTTCCTGGTATGGGTTGATAGTGAATGGACGTGTGTATGGTGCTGTCTTTGATCTGATTATTTGTTGTTTTGAGGGAGGCTTGTGTGTGACTTGGTCATCTTGGTGTGGGTTGATCTCTGATGAATAGGCAGATCACATTATTGGGTGTGCAAAAAATTAGGAGATAGCTGAAAGTGTGTTGTGGTATGCGTGAGTCATTGTTTTGAAAGGTGGTGTCGTAGGCTAAAGGAAAGTTAGGTTGTTTGCGTGGGCTGTTATACTTCGTGTCTTCATTTCGCTGCTGTGAATTAATATTGGTATTTGTGTGGATCAGCCTATAGTTTGTAGTGATAACTTTCAGACCTGCTTCAGTGGAGCTGAATTTGTAGGGGAGTTGTTTTTTTGTTCTTTCTCATGTGTTCTTATTTATTTTGAAATTTTGTTTAACAACTTGAGTTATTTATTTATTGTTATTTTGTTAAAAGATTGTTGAGAAAAATCCTCTGTTGAGGTTAACACGAGTCAGTCATGTTATTAGGTGTGAAATTCTTTCACGGGTTGTGAACACGAGGGATAGTGTCAAGGATTGAGTAGTGTCGGCTCAGTAAAACCTTGTATAAAATTATTGTTGTTAGTGAAACAATTAAGCTAGGTAAGAGTTTCTCAGACGTACGCAAGGTATGTCGAATTGCGTTAACAACTATCGGTATTAATTTATATTTATGCAGTTTTTTGTTATTTTTGATTGTGCTATAAAAGACTGCAGTAAATTGAAGATTTTGCGAAATTACTACACCGCTACGATTTTTAACTTATCAAAATATGCCACTATCGTACTACTATATTTGTTTAAATAGTTTTATCAATAATTTGCGGAAAAGAGGGTCTAAGAGGGCCTATATCCTTCTATCGTGCTTTTTGTTTTTGGTATCTTGCTTGGACTTCAAGCACTTTTCCTATTGGAGACACTTAATCGACCATTATATGACACAATGAGTAGAATGTGTGTTAACTAATATATAGTAGAACTCTCTCTTTGAACCTGCTGGTTCAAAGCGGTGCCTCTCTGTATTCTGTATTTCCGTGTCCATTATACGTGATAGTCATTTTGGTTGCGCGCATGTGTAAGAAAACATTGCCAATTCTGAATATTTCATATCCTTTTGCTTCTAAGTGTCCGATATACTTGACATTGCCATATACTACTTTCTAGTAGTATATGTAGGTGTCCCGAAATCAAGGAAAATGATGAGTACTCTCGGGTAGTGGTTATTCATAATTCGTAGACGTTACAATATAATAAAATTATTATTATTATTAATTTTTAAAATGATAACTTTCAGTATATTATAGAGCCTGTAAATTATGGAAGCCAACACTTAGGGGCGACCTAGTCGCGTTCGAAAATTAATTTTACCATTTCTGCAGTTCTTCGTATTCTTATGTGGGTCTATAGATTATTCTGTAGTGTACGTGGACCGATCAGATATAAGTGAAATGGAACGATGATTGTGGTCTCTTAGTGTATTTCAAATGTGAAATCAATTGTTTGATATTTGATTGTCGATTGGACTTCTTGTCACGAACAGAAGCGGATCAGATTCCATAATGGGGACAAAAACTGAAAGCGAATTGTAAGTTAATATATAATCTCCGGTATCGTAGGAAAGTGGTGCGAGTCAAGAAAAAGCTAGATGATAAATATCAGTTTAAACCGTAATAGAATTGAAGGGTAATCAACACAATGTTTGAAAGTAACTAAGATCCCAATCTTCAAAACTTATACCTTTAAGGATAGAAGAGAAAGCAGGTGAGGCATATATTGCCTCTTCGTTGGTGAAATCACTTCATGGGGAGTTCATGTTCTCTCTGTGGTTTAATTTTAACTTTCAAAAAAAAGTTGTTGGTGGAATCATTTAAACTGTTGGGTGAGTATACCTTTTTTTTTTCTTGGATTAGTTTATTACAAGGTCCAAAGATGTACGCTTCCAAAGTAGAAGTATGAACTTGATATCTGTTCATAAGGAACGTAGAAGATTACAAAGATGTATAAAAGTAACTCACTGGCACTGCTTATTCTGTTCTATATTTCTATTCACCTGTCAACCGAAAGAACTAAACGGCAGATTGTTGCTAAATTATAAATGGTGCTGCCGAGAATGTTGGAATGGCCGGCGCGAAGTGATTTCCCCTGGAAATGCAAGAAAACAAAAGTTTAGGCTTTTGAAAGCTGTTTCATAAACGCTTCTTTTAGTAATAACTTATATAAACTTCATCACATTAAAACGCTTCTTTCATAAACGCTTCTTTTAGTAATAAATTATAATGACTTATAATACAATACAAAAGTTGTAAACGCCACTTTAAACCACCTGTATAACATTCATATAATAATGTTCTTTTCAGTCACAATTGCGATGAACCAAGATCCTTCAATTAGATGTGAAAATATGTCAAAAAGTAATGATCTTGAAAAACCAATATTATATTGCAAATCCCTAGGATTTAGGCTAGTGGCAAAGAAGGTAGGATTGACTTTCTTTCTGTAATGGTTCAAGTTTTGGCAAGTACAAGGGGTGAAAGATATGAAAATAAGTATGCAGCACTTAAGAAATTTATCATGCACATAACAAATTTTGTTAAAAGGAATTAGTATTCAAAATTAAAAAAGATGGCCTACAAAGTTTAAATTAACTTATATTGAGTCAAACTCTAAACTATTCAGATATTTGAAATAAACATTGGAAATTTTGGAAGTAATATATATAACTCGCTTAAAAAGTGATGTATATATGAAGAGTAATGTTTATCCAGAGAAGTAAATCATCTGTCATGCTGAACCGCACACATAATCTTATCCTGATTATATATACTTTTTTGTGTTTCTTTTTTGGGTCAAACTAAAATAGGCCCTGGTCCTGGAACCATCTTATTTCTAATGGTTATTGGTTGGACATCCTTGACCATATCCTCCTTTTCCTTTATTTCATTTGAGAGCTTTAGTAATCCAAAGAAAAATATCAGAAATGTTCAAAGAATTGGTGCTGTGATTCCAATTCCAAGCGCAAAAAGCAAATGACACGATTTTTTCAAATAAGAAGAATAAAATAAAATACCCTTCACGGTAATTAAAAAGTTCTATCTCACAAGTTGCTTACTCTAAAGCAAGACATGTGGTTTCATGTCACTGTTGTAGTATCACTTTTATTTTGCCCAACCTATTTCATGTTACCTATCGTCTTGCAATGATGTAAATGATCACAAATAAAAATATTTCCAGCTTTCAACATAGCAAATTTTATTTAAGAACTTTGGGGGCAGATATTCCAATAACTATTCTAATTTCCTATCAAAATGTTTAGAAATATTTTGTGGTTTCGATGCAAATTATGTTACACAAATGAATATATAACCTGGATTCTAGAGTAATTAGAAACAGATCGAGACGAAGAAGGAAGATATATAATTACCGGGATATGTAATCTTTTACGCGCACAGGAGACACGCCTTGAGACCTACTACCAAAACGTCCGTCGCCGACTCTGCCCTTCACAACACTCTTCATCCTGTCGTAATCCGCCCCAAAGTTATCCTCCGATATAGAATGCAGGGTTGGCTTCCACTCTGCTGACGCATTTGGCAATACCCTCTTCTCCGTCGTCCTCCTACATCTTCTCCCCGTCAGCGAGCGTGTCTTCTCCGGCCATCGTCGTTCTGGCTCCTGAATCTCTCTTTGCATGGAGCTGCTACGGCTAGTCCCACAACGCATGATATCCAAAAGAAACTTCATCGTTTTGCTGCCAAGAATTAATACGTATATCTAAATGTATATTTTTGATGAATATTGAAAAACTCAAAAGGGAAGAAGAAACAAGTCTACAACAACTGTGCGAGATCAAGCGAGCTGAGACTACCGTCTCATTCTCACGTTGAACTTCTATACATCATATGTACATATATATATTTATAGAGGAGAGAGAGAGAGAGGGGTTGATTGAGGGACAGGCAAAGAAAAAGAGATAATACTCCCTCTGATTCATAATAAGAGTCTTTTTAGAAGAATTTTAATTATTCAAAATAAGTGTCGTTTGCGACTTTT
>JANIPN010000219.1:80031021-80043920 GCA_027478595.1 Erythroxylum anguifugum
AATTTGAAATCATTTTATTTTCTTGCTTGAACACATTTATAACTCATTAATTCTATCATAAACACGAAACCCACCTTGAAATTCCTTGCTTATACTTGTTCAACATGCTTCCCCTCTTGCTCCTCTTGATTCCTATTGCCTCACTTAATCTCCTTCATCAAAACCAAAATCCCCAAATCAATAATGATTCCTATTGGGAAACCCATAACACCTAATCACTTAAATTGATCTTAGAATTCACAAACTCATACATTTCTTAAGATATCTAACCCAAAAACCTTTCCGAAATCCAACCAAACAAACACACTCTTACCTTTAAATCTTCACCAAACAATGAATTTCTTGGCTTGGATGGAAGTTTTCATCACCCTTCACGTTTTTCTCTTCTTGAGCACCATGAAAATCACTCTTGAAGGCTTGGAAAATCAAGACCTAACTTTGCTTCTTCTTCTTCTTTCTCTACTTCTCCACCGATCTCCCTCTCCTTTCTCTCTTTCCTCTTTTGTTGTCTTTTTCTTCTAATTTTCGTGCATGCCTCTTTCTTATAAGCAAACCCACACTCCATTTACCATAATGCCATTAATGAATGCACAAAGACTCTTCTACCCTTACATAATAGCCTTGTAACTTACAAACTTAAGTGGTCTTCTAATTTTACCCTTCATGTAATTTACCACCTTAATTTAATTAATCCAATCAACTTATGCCATATGATCTTACTCAAATTAACCTGTTAATTAACTCCCATTAACATGCTAATTAATTCCACAAAATACTCTATTAAAACTTCAAAATTTATTTAAATCCTTGCCTAACTCTTTCTAAAAATCAAGACATTTTCTAATCATGAAATTGAAGGAATTTGATAAAACTTCCTTCTAGACAAATATTCCTCATTGTCTCACTTTTCTAATGACACCAAAATCATTCAATTTGGTTCCATAATCTAACAGTTATACACCAAACATTTCGGACTGTTCTTATACTGAAACAATATTTTGTACTTAACTTCCATCCGAAAATTGACTTTTTTAGAAATTGAATTAGAACTTGATTCCTTCATACAATTTGTAGCCTTATTTCTCTAGTTTACCCCAAATCAAGAATCATCTCATTTGGATAACTAGAGATCAAGTTGTGGCTAAAACACCAAAGCATGCTCAATGAACAAATTTTAAACTGCGTTTTCCAGCTTGTAACTCCCAATATTTCACATATAATCCATCTTGTAACTAATAATTGGTAGCATGATTAGTTTGTGGATATTGTGGGAATTATGTGTAAAACATAAGAATAAAATAAACTAAAAAATAGACTCATTAATTGATATGAAAAATCTACCTGAATTTTTTTAAAAAAAAGCTCCAAATTTGATGTTATTAAAAAGTTGCATTTTGACTACTAAAAAAGTCATATCAATTAAAGAAGTGCCTTTTATTTTACAGTCAAACACTTATTTTTTTTAAAAAAATAGATTTTGTAGTGAAGAAAAGTATTTATTGACCTTCCAAAAGTCCATCCAAACAGGCACTTAATCATTGATGTGATACTCTTACCTTAAGAATTTTTAAAATTTGCAATGTATAATGTAAAAGTAAAATTTCAATACCTTCACACTTAGGTTTAGATGAAAATTGCATATTTACATAAGTGTTTAAAAATATGAATTTTATATAGATGCAATTGAAAGTGAAAAGGAATAATATTTTTTTCAACATATGGAATAAACTCACTTCTGTCTCCATTTTATGTACCAAAAGTTATATTAGTAAAGACAATGAATATAGTTTTAATTATAGAAAGCTGCAAACAAAGGCATGATAGGCCAACATATCCATTTATACCAAGTTACAATTGTGGCAGCAATTGCTTTCTGTCACCATAATTGAATTAATCGTCAACTCATGTTCTCGCACTTAGCAATCAAAACAGCATAGATGCTATCGACATACAAAAGGGTCACTCGTCTCATTTATCATCCACTGTGAGAACAAAAGAAAAGAAAAATTAGTATCTTTAATTTTCCAAGTGCAAGGAGCAACCTAGCAGACACTGAACTTGCCTTTATAAAACCAAACTTTATAGTTGATTTGAAATGCTGGAGATGAGGCTTTAGTGTCTATGAGGCGACTAGAAGTTGGAAAAAAGAAAGTTCAAAACGTTAGTAGATGGATAAGTAGTGGTAAACTAAGTGTGGATATTGGGAGATGACAGAGAGAACATCTACAAAGAATAATATATACAGAGAGCATGATAAGATAGGTTACGGATTGATTTAACCACTTCTATCCATGATAAGAGTACCCATTAGGATTTGCAAGCCACTCAACTTTTTGTCTAAGTAGTGATAAAATAGTAAATGGGACTGCAAAGTGTCGATATTTGGAAGAGGACAGAGACAATCGTACATAAGGAGATCAAGATAAGATAGGTAACAGATTATTTTACCTCGTTTTATCGATCATAAGAATACCTTTAAGCTTTGTAAGATAAAATTGCAAGCAGGGACAGAGCCAGACTTAACTTTAAGGGGGGCCAAAAAAGGAGGGTTGTGCGTGCAAAGTTGAAGAGAAAAGAAGATAGGAAATTTTTTTTAAAGAGGGTCACTTATATTTGTATTTTTAAAAATTGTAATTATATAAGTAATTTTAAAAATATATATATAGCCCCCCTCCCCATGAACATAGCTCCGTCCCTTATTGCAAGTTGCAACTTTTTCCACTTTGGGGTACTACTTAAACTTTTTCCACTTTGGGGTATTTAATCATTGATGCAGAACGATGATTTACCACCTCTAAAATGAATAGTAGCCAATACTCGCATCAAAATGACACAGTACCCTTCTGCACCATACCATACCGCTACGCATATTAAAGTAAAACAAGAACAGAAGATTAAGTTTTCCCTTATCTTACACAAATGCAACTTTTGTTCTATTTTAAAATGAAAATCAAAAACGTTTCAGGAAATTCTGTGACCCACTTCACTGCTATTATTGTCTAACTGACCTCCTAAAAAAACACACATGCTTCCCACTAAAAACTGATTTTGTTTGTTTTCCCAGACAGAGAAGCGAGAACAGCCTCTAATTCTACCTTATCTGTCCCGCCCCCAACAAAACAAAAGTTCGTACCCGATCAACAGTTGTCATCTTTTGATCCCACCCATGAATTCCAGGCGATTTTCAGGGCCGTAACAACGATTGGGTCCCAGGTGACACCACTCACATAGGTCATAAACGCGTTACATATATACGACTTTTGTGACAAATTTGTTTTGCTGCACACTCCCTTACAACAAATCATGAACTGTACCGCTACAAACGATGCATATCGATACGGGAACAGATCTCTGTTACCTCTACCGTATTCCCTCTGTTTCAAAGTCTTCTTAGCCATCCAATTTCTTTTTTATTTATTACAATAAAGGGATGAAAACATTTTGGAACAGGGGAATAAAGATTATAGAACAGATCTGAAGTGTATCGATACTGTACAATTCAATAATATGGACGTTAAGAGTTGGGGTCTATAATTTTTTGAAATGACATACTATCTATATCTGTGTAGCTAATAACATAGGTTATTTAAACCCTTCACGTCAGAGAAAGAAAGAAAGAAACTTAGTAGAATCATCCAATTTTTCATTTCTTTATAAATTCTACAAGGTGACCAACTAGAGCGAGCTACTAGAATGATGAATTTCCAATGTTGGGCTGTCAATAGCGAACCAAACGCGGATAGAGCACGAGTTTCTTATGTTGTGTCGTATTAGATATATCTCACGTTTTAAAGGCTTGAATTTGGCTTCCTAAGTTGGAATGAAGGTTATTGTTTGGCAAGTTGAGATAATCTTAGATGACCTGTGTATGAAAAATGAGATCCTAACTCTCATAGTTAGGTGTAGATGGTTTAAAGGTTTCTTCCTATAATTAGGACTCTCTTAAAACACCTCGTGGGAAACAAAAAAAAAGATCCCAACTCTCTAAAATAAGAAAAGCGATGTACTGCGAAGATTTGTATGTGAGCCTAAAAAGCTATCAGGCCGTGTGTTCCAAAATCTTTCTAATTCAAGAACTATCATAAGATGGATAACATATCCCCCGCTTATATAATCATTTATAAAACATATGGTCCATGGTAATCTTGAGAGCGGAAATGCTGCCGTTACTCTAGAAATGTTGGTTAGCTACAGGTCCCTTGGGCTAATTTAATGGAGTTGGAAATGTTAATATTGGACAGAGATTCCTCAGTGAATTTAACGCAAAAAATGAAGTACTTTATGCTGGAAATAATCTGAAAAGGTGGAATTTCATATAGGTATACCTTTGTTTAGTTGCTGCCGTATTAGTACTACAAACAATCCTACGAGACTCAAGTGGGCAGGATTCCTGCCTTGAATTAAGAACAGAAATTCCATTAAATGAAATGATCCAGATTCTTTGGAACAAATGGAAATCCAATGAGCCAATTAGAAGAAGAAGCTTTCCTTGGAACAGAACTGTTTTTGTACATTACTAATTAAGCCAAAGGTCTATGCCCACATCAAACATCTATTAAAAATTCCAGGGAAGTAAATAAACGAAAGAAAAAGAAGAAAATATTAGAACATAAGTCAAATTAAAAGAGGAGGTCTTTATTTACTTTTTTTCAACGACCACAAGGACAGTCCTCGCGAACCTCCATAAAAATCAAAAGCTAGCGATTGACAGCAAAAGGGGAATGAAGAAGTCTCCTCATACGAAACTTCAATTCTTGGTACCCCATTGCTTGTGACCAGGAACCCATCTAGGGCACTTGGGACTGAAATAGCTGGACTCAACCCTGGAGTTCAAGAGCTCCACGATTGGTGCAAATTTCACACATCTTGGGGTTTTGTACTGATTTATTGATGCACCTAAGCTAATGGCGTAGTCCATGAGCTTGTCAAAGGTCCCTGGTACAACGATCTTGATCTCAAGTTGCCCAATGGATTTGTCGGAGACACGACCTTGGCGATAAACACTGTTAAGCGACTCTTCAACGGTCAAACAACAATCTTCAAAAACTGAGGGAGGAATTGGGGTTGATCCATTGAGGCTAAGTTCCCAAAAAAGCACATAATGGCCCGGATTTGTTGCGGTATCAGCATAGCTGGTGTACTCTGCCAGAGTTGCATCAAATGGAAGCAAATGGTTCACAGCATTCTTCACTGCATTTTGTAGCTCAACCTCGTCAGTTTTGTCTGCATCAATACTCAAAACCACATTTTTCCTGCATATGAAATTGAATTGTGGTGCTTTGTTCTTGAATCCAGCCACCCTCAGCACATCACCAACTCTATAGCGGTACAGGCCTGCAATACATAATTACTTAGCAAGTTAATGCAAGTAACATTGTAGTTAGTAAGCAAAGGCAAAAAGAGAAGTTAAAAGTCAGAAGTTTTTGAGTATGATGTAAATCTGCGTACCAGCATAAGTGGTGACAACGAGCTCGTACTCTTGACCAAGTTTCACGTCAGTAAGATCAACGAGTTCTTGTTGCTCCTTCTCACTAAGTGATTTTGGCACGGAAATTGAGCTATTAATTCCATAGTTTCTCTGGACAGGCAAGAACTCGAAATAGGCCATGGTAGGAATGAGAGTATAGGAGACTTCACTTGGCTTGCAAAGAGGATTGAGATTGACGCCAAAATAGCACTCCGAGGATGCATACATAGTGCACACTAAGGGCAGGTCATTGCTATAGTAATCAAGAGTTGGAATATATTGTGACATGGTCCCTGTCACAATTACATCCACATACTTTGTGTTAGGCCATAACCTTGTTATGATCCCTTGCCAAGAGTTACTACATTCAGCCTCAATAAAGTCAGCAAGTTCTGGATCCGGCTTAAGGATTTTCATAACAGCTTCTCTTAAAGAAGGGTCTGTGATTTGAGTGTCAATTGCGCCAGTTCTAATATCATTGCTGAGAACTTTCCAATGCTTTTTCAAAAACTGAATTGCCCTTATGAAACCTGAGGCGAAAACAGCACCAACACGGAGGACCTCTTTGTTTTGGCAAAGGCCACAGAGCAACTGTGCGTACATGGATTGATAGGAATCAGAGCAAAGAATGGTTTCATTTGGGCTGGTGTAGTTAGTGTAAGGGTCATATGGCCTGTCCTTGAAATGAGAGCTTTTGTAGTAGCTAGTAAGGACTGGTCTTGCCAGAAGGCCACTAGGTGTCTTAGCCTCAGATTTTATGAACAGAAAGTACATTCCTTTGCCTTTTTCTAGACCATCCACAAACTGGCTCATAACAGGCATCAATAGGCTGTAGAGCAGTGACCTCCGTTCTTGATCCTCTTCAATTGTTGGCATCAATTTTCTCTCCCCGCCAGATGTCCCAGAGCTGAAAATCAAACCATCATAGCAATAAAAGAACTTAAGATGAGCTAGAGATTGAAAGCAACACAGCTAACCAAACTAGACGGAGAAAGCCGCAAACAAGAATAGACAAGCTTGAAAAGCTCATAGTCCACGATAGGCAAAAATTAGGTAGAAAACATACAGTAAGAAGTAGGACAGATTTTATCGACGGGAAAACGAAAAGAACACAGACCTCGTCAAAAACTCAGAAATGGGCTGTGAGCAAAGAATTGGTGACGTATCGCCATTGGCTATACGTTTGATATCAGGATATATATCCTCATAAGTGATCACAGGCATGAGTTTCTTGAAAGTGTCGCGGTCAGTGTGGCCATGAAGACCGTGCCTTTGCAAGTACTCAACATCAGCATTGCTGGACAGGATTTCCTCAAGAACCTTCCTTTGGAACTCATCAGGGTTACAAGTAACATCTTCAATGAACAGGAGAGCCTTCTTGTTCTTGTCAGCAACCGCACAGTAATTATCTGTGGATTTCAATGTATCTTTTGGTGCCTCAGGCATGTCTGAAACTCAAAAGGTGTTACTATGGACAAACAGAATTGGGGAGAGATTGGTTTGCTTTAGAGAAAGATGGTAGTGGCAGTGGTTGTGTGGAGAGCGCAAGCCTAGAAGTGCGTTTATATACACCTTTGGAAGGCGTCAAGGTTCTATTTTATTACCAATGAGCCCCCATAAGATCTATTCTGAGGTGAGCCGAAACCAAATTCTAAATATGAGCTGCTTTAATCCGCGTCAGCAGATGGAGCCAATAGGCGTTTTTCAACTAGTTCCAAAATATAAGCTGCTTTAATCCGCGTCAGTAGATAGAGCCCATAGGCATTTTTCGACTATATCTAGTCTCACTTTTTTTTTTAAGATTAGAACACGAGACTTTGAGCAAAGATCTTTTATTGAGCCCTCTATAAGATCTTAAAAAAAGATGAGGAGAAACTAAATCTTAAATATGCGGGAGTAAATCAAGAGTACATAAGATGGCACGGATGTAATTTCATTCCCTAACTTTTGCAAAAGGATTTTACATCTTATGATAGTTTTCACGGGATGAAGAATGTATACGAATATTCCTTACTCAAACTCTACCCAAAATGTAATATATTTGCACTTACTACTAACATCTGGCTTCTTTTTTTAACAATTAAGGGATTTAAATTTTATAATATAAAGGTGAAGACTAGGAGTATGTACGTCTGTTGAAATATAAGAGTAGGAGTTTGTCCCACATAAAAAAGAGAGAGAAAAGAAGACCAACATATAAGTCTAGTGGGCTACTCCACCTATCAACAATTGATTTTAGGATGGAACCTCACTTGGGCTTGTATGTGGTCTAGCTTTCTTTCTCGTGTGGGCCTGTAGGCCCATTGTAAATTCTAACATGGTATCAGAGCAGGTTGCTCTTATGTTAGTCGTTAATACCTCCGAATGATAGATTATGTTACGTGTTAGATCCACACGTGAGGGGAGTGTTGAAATATAAGAGTGGGAGTTTGTTACACATTGAAAAAAAAGAGGAAAGAAGATCAATATATAAGTCTAGTGGGCTTCTCCACCTATCACCAATTGGTTTTAAGATGGAACCTC
Organism: Erythroxylum anguifugum; assembly: GCA_027478595.1. Taxonomy (NCBI): domain Eukaryota; kingdom Viridiplantae; phylum Streptophyta; class Magnoliopsida; order Malpighiales; family Erythroxylaceae; genus Erythroxylum; species Erythroxylum anguifugum. The sequence goes on from JANIPN010000219.1 coordinate 80,039,012, forward strand.
ACTTGGGCTTGTATATGATCTAGCTTTCCTTCTTGTGTGGGCTTGTAGGTTCATTATAAATTCTGACAACATCCAAAAAAAACATGTTTTCAATAAAAATATAAGAGATGCTTCGAGCATTACTTCGTTGAGAAAATTGTTTATAAAGATATGGAAAACATGGTGCGACTCAGAAAAGTACGTCTCGATAGATATAACTTGAATAATAAAGTAACTAGTAGGATACTTCATTTTCTTGAATGAATAAATCTAATGGACTCCTTTGACACCTGTAACAAGCACTCAATTTTTATTGTCATCATCTCAAACTTTTCCATTTAAGAGAAGACAAGGAAAATTGAGAGTTAACTGAACTCCGTTACTGTAATTGAGCTACCATCATATATTATTCAAGTTTGAATTCTCTGTTTAATATTATAATATTTTATTCTATCATATAAATCTCAGTCATTTATTTATGTGAGTCTTATGTAAGTTTTGCATAAATAAGTACAAAGCTCGTATAAATAAATAGTTAAAATTTATGAGACAAAATAAGACACCGTAATATCGTAGAGATAATTCCGTCCCATATTATAGAGTCTGCGTTTTGCATACCTAAGCCAATTATGCTTTTCTCGGCGTTCTTTTTATGGGAGTTGATGCTTACCGTACATGCACTCTGTAGGTAATAAGGGGATCAGCAACCGGCAATATCCGGTTTTACATGGTCGCACTTATGCGTCGTACCCGGCAAACACGCTGTAATTTCACCGGTTACTTGCGCGCTTGTACTGCGGCTGTCCCATAAAATGCCGGCAGTCTTAGTTTGTAGATTACTACCATTTCCCGGTGACAGAAAACGGCGTTTCTTCCCCGTTTCTCGCGATATTTTAAGCCAAAATAGCTCACGGACCAAAAGTGAAGAAAGAGCATGTGTACAAATAGAAGTTTAATGCCTTCACGTAGCTTAATTTTTTTGATCCGTTGGTCTTTTTTTCATTGAAAAATTATCTATGGGTACAAATAGATTGATATTGAGTCGCATGAAAAGGAGTAACTTGTAAAATTGTATGAATAGGAATAGCACGAGGAGGTGAATTTATGTAGGTATATATCACAAATAAAAAGCATCTTATTTTTTAAATAAATTGTAAGATCATTGTTAAGAGATAGTTTGATTTTTACAAATGTTATGGTTTTTATTTTTATTTTAATAAAATAAAAATATATTTGAATATTAACATCAAAATAATTATATTTTTATTACTAATAATAATTAAATATTATATAAAATAAATTAATTTTATAAATTAAATATGTAAATACTTTTATTATAATTTTTATACAGCATTTATTAAAAGCTATTAGTAAAAGATTTACTATATTTTATTTACAATGAATAATTTAATAAGTAAAATTTATTTATAAATTAATATTTATTTTAATTGCTAAAACTAATCTAATTTGAAATTTAGGCATTTTAAGATATTTTAAACTTAAAATGTATTTATTAAATAAATAAATTGAAAATCTCTATTTTGTAAGTTAAAATTTAAAGTAATTATAATAAATAGTTATATTATATTAATTATAATAATTATTAGTATATTTAATTATTGGTTAATCAGGCTAATTTTATAAGTTATTAAAACAAAAACAAAAACTAGACATTCAAATAAATATGTTTATTTTCTGAATTTAAAAAAAATCGAACAAAGTATATTAGTTTGTTATCACACAAAATACTATGTAAGTGGCATTCTTTGTCTGTTTGATAATTGAGTTTGTAATATATATATATTTCAAGAAAAGAATTTGACCAATTAATAATTAAGACTTTGACCTTGAAAATAATGGTGAAGGAGAGACCTAGAACTTAGTATTGCTTGCCAATTGCCATGATAAAGATCATTCAATTATATATAATTTAAAAAATTATATTAAAGCTTTGTATAGTTTGATATTCTTTATGAAATTAGTTGATACGCATTTTGCTTTTTGTGATAAAAAATAATGCAAGTAGATTAGTATCGGAATTAATGTTCAAAATTGTGAGTACGAGGTTTATGGTTGAAAGAACTATTGGATGTTGTCTAAATTTTCGGTACAAGTGAGAAAAAAAAAAGTGATTTTGTAAACTAATAATTTTAGGAAATTAAAGCTAAATTTAAATCGCATGCAGACTTTAAGATAAAGTAGAGTTTGACAATTTTGTGAACGCGTGCAGCTAGTGTATGTATTTGAACATACGAAAAAGAAAATGGTTAACCTAACATGATACTAAAGTGGGTGAAGAAATAGACCCGTAACCGAATTTTGCACTTTGGATAATCGAATTGTGAATAGAACATAGACATGGAAATGAAAAGGCAAAGTCAAAATGGGAACGCAATGCTTCTTCAACTCGGTGAATTCTTTTCAAAAACTCTAATTAATTAATTAGCGTTAGTAATTCTTTTGAAAACCTTGTAAAGTAGGACATTTGCCCAGCCCTTCTAAGCATTTGACCTTGATCTGATGTTTGTAGTTCACCTTAATTTGGAAAGTTTCTATCAAAAACAATGATTAACTTTTCCAAGATATTATTTCGACAAGGATGTCTAAGCTCATATTTTGTATGCAACTTGGGGAATGCATGCCATTTAGGTTTAGCATCAAAATTATATACCTAACTTGAGTTGAATCAAATTTATATGTCCTAATAGTCAATGAGATTGGTACAATATCACACGCAAATGCTTGAGACGAAAAAAGTCTCATGTTCTTTCGTATAACTTTTGAAGTCGTAATTGGACTGTGAGTTAACGATTTTTAGTAAAGATCAATTGAGATACCTAAAACTTCGGACTTCAATTAAATTTAAAAATTGAAGCCATCCATCACTGTCAAGACAAGAGGCAATGTAGTGTAGGAAAGGATTCTTATTGGCACCGAAAGTTCACTCCAGAAAACAAATCACTCGTGCCCAGAAATCAAGAGAAACTGTTGGGTAAAGAGCTCTCAAGCTGACGTCCAAGAAACGTCAGCACGTTGGTCGCCAGTCAACTTTTTCTGCACCTTAAGGAACGTCACGTGCCACACAGTGGACCACTTTGACCGGTCAACCAACCGACCAATGGGATGGCTAAACCCTAACACAAGTTAGAGTGGGAGGGAGATTATATATAATCACAATTTTTACAAAATTTTAATTTTAAAACATAAAAAGTTAAGGTGATGATCCAATAAAAACAAAGGTCAACGGACCAGCATATCATATGATCTGATGGCTTGGATAAACAGATTCATAATTTTTTTTGTTGAGAAAACAGATTCATAATATTCATGTAAATGTACAAGATGGGGACAAAAGAAAGAAGTCAATGCCATCGGGCGGCTAGGAACTTGGCAAGAGCGAAGTAGTTTAGTTTTCCTAGGTATATTTAAGAGAGTCAAGTAGCACAACTGATAGTGGATTTATACCATCCAAAGACTAAACATATATCAAATTGACCAGGAATTAATTAACAATTTTAATATTTCGAATTCACATAATTTAAATTCTTTTTAGAATAGGAATTTGAATTTCTCTATTCTATCTTCAGATAAATGAATCGAATGACACTCACCTTCCTTCTTTGTTGGGGTATAGCCTAGGCTGGGTAGGGCCTAATTCAAGTGGGGGTGCACAGTGAGCGAAAGACAGATCAGTAATGCAAATCTTTGACCGTTAACTTGCTTTTGTTTAGTATTTATTTTAACATCCCGAGAGAGATAACGCAAAAATAACAACACACAACAATGAAATACTCCAGAAAGATAATGGGTAAACTAATAAATTAATAGACCATTAAAGATAATGGGTCTATTAAATTGGTAATAATAAAATCCCCAGTCTCTTTCCTTGTCTCCCATTACCCCAGCTTGCTTATGTTGTTGCTCGCCTGTCAGGTATATGGATTGATACTTGAGTGACTCAAGAATATTTAAACAATTAATTGGCAGCTAGAGACTTGGTTTTAGTGCAGATTAATTGGTCTTATATAGCCTTTCTCGTAAAAGTGTAACAATTTTCAATCATTTGTAATGTTTCTTGTTCTTGAAGACTTCAATTCCTAAAGGTTTATGATATATCATGCCACCATAGGTGACTTTCAACTATAGATTAGCATTTCAGATATTGCGCTTTCAAGTTCTAACACACGCAAAACGCTCTTTTTCTTTGTCAAAAACCTGTAATCTTTCTAATTAATACATTATTTTTGTCTCATCCACGATATATAAACGGATATTGCAAAGCTTTAGGGACGAGGAATAATACCAGATCGAATTTGTAACACAATTAAGTTAGAAACCATACATCAAGTAAAATGTAGGTGAAATCTTATCACTTGTAATTGGCCAGAAGTACATTGCACTCCATCTGAGACTTGATTACTTGTTTTTGGATAAAATAGATTTCACCTTTGTTATTACGTTGCTAAATTAGTCCAGCTGTATAAGGAGTGATAATCCTTTCTTGTACTTTTTATCATCAAAGTTGAAGAATTTTATAAACTACTAGTTAAATATAATAAGTAATAAAAGTATCTGGTTTGGGCCGGGACCCTCACCGGTCAGGTATTGTCCCCTTTGATCGCCAGGTCCTTTAGTGAACCCTATCCTCTCTTGGGGGCATACGGGAGTCGAACCTGTGACCTCAGGGAGTTGTTGTGTTGAGACGCACTCCTCTTACCATTGGGCTACGTAGCTCAATGGTAAAAGGCGTGGGTCATGCACCCAACAAAACTCTGAGGTCAGGGGTTCGAATCCTTGCCACTCCCTAAAGACAGGGAACAGAGACGGCCCTTGCCACCCTCAGGGACAATACCTAGCCGGTGAGGGTCCCGGCCCAAACCAATAATTAATGTTGATCACGAGTATCGAGTAAATAAAACTTATTATGTGG
>JANIPN010000219.1:80056137-80067666 GCA_027478595.1 Erythroxylum anguifugum
AAGTGATATGGATTTTTGTAAGCAATTGAAACTGATCAATAACCCAAGCTGTCATAATAAATAGGATTCAATCCATTTGGAAGCATTTGTCTAAAGCAATTAAATAGTTCTAGATATATTAACAATATGATAGTAGACACTTGCACATTATTGTAATACAACCTTAACTATAGCTGAATATTATTACATAAGAAAAATGTAACAGAGGACGACCAAGTGCTTTAACCATTCATGACAAGATTTTCAATGTTCTTATGAACGTCATTACACACCCACTACATCTTTATTATCAATGCAATGAACAATCTGATCCAAAAGCTGTTCAGCAAATTAATACAAGCCAAGGGCACTTGTTCGGTTGACTTCAATTTTCATCGTAAAATTAACATAAGTGTTTCTTAACCACAACTGTTTCCCTCAATTGTGAAATTTTCGCAAGCCTAATTAAAAAAAACCAACCAGATAGGAGGCCAATACTCACACTCAGTAATACAGCAGTTTCTTGGGCATATGCATCTTTGAATGTCACATAAGCAGTACAAGCGTATTCACCTGCTCTGTAACAATTAAAAGACAAATAGAAAAGAACGGTTTATCCATTATCAGGAAGCAATAAGCCATTAATTAAGGAGTAGGAAAAAAATTAGAAGACGAGCAAATACCTGAAGATTTCGACATGCTGAATCGGGCCAGAGAAAGCGAAAAAATCGTAAAGAACCTGCTCTGTGGTCTGGGGAGAGAGGCCAGTAACTTCCACTGTGTACCCAGTTTGGTCCATCATAGACTGATAAAACCTAAGACAACATAGAAAATCATCGAATCAAATCTCGTCCGTGCTAAAAGCAGTTAACCCATAGAGAAATTGAATTAGTACATCCCCGATCCCACGTAGATCGTCCCCTAATGCAAAATCTAACTGGACAACTGACCAACCATTATCGACCCATCAAGTTCACGGTCGGATAAAACAACCAAAACCAAGATGGTTGATGTTGCTTCACTTGCTATCGAAGAAAGACTATTTACGGTTACTTACCTGTATTTAGAGGCTGCTTCGGATGTAGATCTCGAGAGAGAAGAAGGCCTTCAACTTCTAGAGGGAGAGAGATACGGACAACAACAAAATGGTTATTGAACCGAGCTTCTCCGCTGCTTGGCTCAAGAAGCTCTCATAGAATCATTCAATACTAAGCCCATCAATGATCTGTGGACCCCACAAGAGAACAATTCCAGTACTTGAAAGGAGAACGTCAAAATGTGATTTGTCAAGCTTTTGAACCTGGATTGAATATCGAATCGGAAGTTTTATTGGTCGCTGATTTGATCGATTCGACCGATTCAATCATCAATTTTAAGAACCAATTTTTAGGAGTGAACCGTACCAAATAGCTGATCGATTACCGATTAAATTGATCGAACCGGCCGGTTTGATCCTGTTATAGATTTACCTGTAAGATTTTGCAAAAAGTCTAACCACATTAAAAGGTGTCAACGTGGAAGATTAAAATCCACTTGACATTTAATCTGATATTTATGTTAAAATTTGAACTTAATTAAATTATAAAAAGAATTTAATTTTGAGGTTAATAAAAATAAGCAACAAAAGATAACCCTACTTTTTCTTTAGAACTCATCTATTACCCCTTTGTTGCTCGTCAAACTTGAAGAAGACCCCCAATTTACAAATCTTAGTTGCCTTAAATTAAATTTCTAATTACCTTAATCCATTAGAAATCAATCCACATTGTGACATCACAATTATGAGTGAGTGTCTTATATTACAACGACAAAAGAAGGTTATGGTCCATTCTTATGTAGAACAAGTTCAGTCATATTTGTTTAAAGTTTTTATTTTGTTCAATTTTTTCTTCAAATCAATTTTTTTGTATTTTAACTGTTTGGTGTTATGGCAATGGGTGAGGGTTATGCTTGGTTCTTATGTAAACAAATTGGAATATGTTTGTTTGAAGTTCTTTTTGGTTTAATCTCATAATGAAATCGTTGATTTTGTATTCTAATCGTTAGGTATTGTAGCAACAAGAGAGGTTATAATGCCACCTTAACATGGAACATCTATTTTCATAAATTTTCTTCTATTTTCATAAGTGTCCTATTTCCATAAAATTTACTATTTCCATAAGTTTCATATTTTCTATGAATTTCCTACTTGTTTTTAATTTCCTATTTCCTTTAATATTAGGATTACTTTATCAAGCATATAAATAGGGCTCTTAAGTGTTGTATTAGTTATTCTATCAATAATACTTTCATATTCAGTTAGCTTTAAGCTTTAAGCTTTCTGTATGAGTAAATTCTTGTGTTTATTCAAATTAAGCATGTTACTTAGTTGTTCTTTATCTCTAGCTACATCAGTTGGTATCAGAGCAGGTTGAATCAACCCCCTGCATGTTAGTGATGGTAACAAAAACAAAAATCGCATTACAGATAACCCTAGGTCAGATGACTATGGGAGGCACTAAGAGAAATGGAGCATCATCAAATTATATACCGATTAAAGTATTGTTTAGAGGCACATTTTGGGGAGATCTTGGAGCACCTTAATGCCCTTAACCGTCTTTCCAATATGGATAGGAACAATGATGGAGATCGTGTTAGCATTACAAGAGTTAAGAAAATTAGTGACAATTTTTTTGTGATTAACTATTGTTTCGTCACAAATACGAGATTTTTTGTGGCAAGACAATTGATTGATACTATTATTTGGATTAACTGTGATGATTTATTTTTTATCACTAATACAATAGTAATTGTAATAATTTAGTATCTTTCACAATTAAGTTGTCACTATTAACATATTAATAGTGTCAAAATTTCTTTTATCACTAAGTTTTGTCATTAAAACACTATGTAATTTGGCGGCAAAATAATTTTGGCGGGAATAAATTGTAATTGTGACAGAACATATGTTAGTAACTAATATTTTCTATTTGTTGTGACAAAATATAGTTTAGTTACTAATATTTTTTCTTTTTGTTACGAAACAGTTAATCGTCACACAATATTTTACTTCTTATGACACAATATTTTGTCAATAAATATTCAATTAATTCGTGCCTACTTTATATTGTCACAATAACCGAACTATAACTATGGTCACAACTATTCGTAATTTAGTGACCATTTTTTTATGACTAACTATTTTTGTCATCACAAATGCGAGATTTTTTAGTGCCAAGACAATTGATTGACACTATTGTTTAGATTATCTGTGATGATTTATATGTTTGTCACTAATACAATGATAATTGTAGCAATTTAGTATCTTTCACAGTTAAATTGTCACTATTAATGTATTAATAGTGTTAAAATTTATTTTATCACTAAGTTTTGTCACTAAAAGCCTATGAAATTTGGCGTTAGAATAATTTTAGTGGGAATTAATTGTAATTATGACAAAACATATGTTGATAACTAATATTTTTTATTTGTTGTAACAAAATATAATTTGGTTACTAATATTTTTTTCTTGTTGTGGCGAAATGGTTTACTGTCACATAATATTTTACTTGTTGTGATGAAAACTTTTGCCAATAAATATTCAATTAAATAGGGTCTACTTAATATTGTCACAATCACCAAACTATAACTATGGTCACTACCATTTGTAATTTAGTAACAATTTTTTGTGACGAAGTATTATTTCGACACAGATACGAGGTTTTTTGTGACAAAACAATTGATTAACACTATTGTTTGGATTAACTGTGATAATTTATTTTTGTGTCACTAATACAATGGGAATTGTGACAAATTAGTACCTTTACAATTAAATTGTCACTATTAATATATTAATAGTGTCAAATTTTCTTTTATCACTAAGTTTTGTTACTAAAAGCCTATGTACTTGTTATGACGAAAACGTTTGTCAATAAAAATTCAATTAGTTAGTGTCTACTTAATATTGTCACAAGAACTGAACTATCACTATGTTCACTACTATTTGTAATTTTAGTTACAAGAAATTTTGTTGTCACTTGGTCAACTTTTTGTTACAAAAGTTATTGTCAACATAAACGTAACAAATTAATGATAAATATTTGTTGATATAATAACATATTAAAATTAACCATTGTAAAGATAAAATATGTCATTATTGTAAAAATTTTAGAGACTAGAAACTATTTGTCATGATTTTTTCTTTAATGTGATTATTTGCAAACAAATTTAAATATTTTCTTATAAAATATTCAAACTACATATATTGATAATCCAAAAGTAATATTTTACATATCAATAGATATTTGGTATACATAACTTTGAAATTTCATCAAATAAAATCAAAATAATTAAATGTTGAAATATAATAAAAATCTTGTTCCAAAATATTAAGCAAAACTCTTAACCTATTGAAAATAAAAAAACAAAGTTCTTGTCAATGCTCAATCATTGTCATCGTTGCTTTCCTCATCTTCACTTGCTGAATTTGTTTCATCATCATCCATAAAAGTATCTTCATCACAATCAGTTTCGTCATCTTCTTCAGCACTCATAGTATCAATATTTAACGAATTTCCTTAAACAGTTGCAGCATCTTGATCAGATATATCCAAAGATATTGTATCAGTATCATCCTTTAAAGTAGATTCATGAAGTGTAAAGCCAAAAATTTCAATTTCTTGGGATGACTCATCTCTTATATCATCATTAGGAAGATCATACAAATCACAAGGCTTTGTCTTGACAATAACCTGCCAATTGAGCTCTTTAATATCTCTTACATAGTAAACTTGTTTAGCTTGAGAAGCTAAAACATATGGTTCATCAGTTTTCAACTTACGTGTGACATTTACCATAGGAAAGCCAAACTTGTCAACCTTATATCCACCTTTATAATACACATTCCACTAGTCAGCCTTAAATAAACTGATACTATTTCCCCATGATAATTTAATTGTATGATATCTATCAAAACACCAAAATAATCCAAGTTGCCTGTATTAACATCACCTTTTACAAAAATTCCACTATTTTGTGATTTCAATTGCAAATCTCTGTCCTTTGTGTTAAACCTCCAACTATTGAAGAGGAAGCTTTTATATCGATAAACTCGCCTGTCTGGCCCATAAGCTAAATGCAATAATTGATCACTAATCATTACACTTCCTTTATCATGCAATTCGGTGACCTATCATGAGTAATGAACATTAAATATTTATATTATATAAATTACAATTTATAAACAGTTATAGTGAAAATATATTTGTAGTACTTACATATTTCTTAAACCACTGATGGAATTCTTTTTTATATCTTCTTTCTACATTTCTAGGATCCTCCCTCTTGAGTTTTTCTTTATGCATGCTTCACATTAAAAATAAGTAAAATATTAGTAGTTACTTTAAGAATATATAAGCCATAAAACAAATTATATAAAATGACTAATTTCAAAAGTTAAAAGAACTTACTCCACAAACTCTCTGATTTCTTCACAATTTTCTATCACATAAATTTTAGCTTGAGCCCATTTAGCTAAGCTCAACGCATCATTTTTTTTTCCGAGCAAAGGCTTACCAGCTTGTGAGAAAACTTGAAACCCAGAATGAGAATGAGCATCACTTCCCTCATCATTTCTTCCAACACGATTCAACATAGTTTCAGTTTCATACAAATACCTTAAACAAAAATGCATGCATTCTTACACAATATATGCCTCAGCAATTGATCCTTCTAGGCACGCCTTATTTCTCATATATGATTTAAGCCTACGTAAATATTGTTCTATAGGATACATCCATCCATATTATACTGGCCTAGCAAGTTTAGCCTCTGTCACAAGATGAATGGTTAAATGCATCATTATGTCAAAAAATGGGGGAGGAAATATTTTCTCTAATTTATAAAGTGTAAAAGGAATTGATTTTTCAAGTCTCTCCAAATCATCAAAATGCAAAACTTTAGCACATAACTCTCTTAAATAAGCACACAACTCAAGTAATGCTTCGCACACCTCTTTACCCAACAACTCATGTATAGCCAAAGGGAGATATCAATGAAGAAATACATAATAATCATGACATTTCATTCCAAAAACTTTGCATTAAGTAAGAGTCACACATCGAGAAATATTGGAAGAATAGCCATTTGGAACTTTTAGATCAATTAAGAACTGAAAAAATGGTCGTTTTCTAGCTTTAGACAGTGTATAACATGCAGGGTGAAACGCATACCTACCATCACTTGTGGGAGTTGCATAAGGCTTAGGACGTATACCTATATATTCTAAATCAAAACGAGTATTTATAGTATCCTTTTTTCCCCTCAACGTTCAACAAAGTCCCAATTATGTTACCACATACATTTTTCTCGATATGCACGACATCCAGATTATGTCGCAATTTAGGTGTTCTCCAATATGAGAGTTGAAAAAAAATATTCTTTTTTCTCCAATTTCCGAGCAATAGAGCATCTCCATGCTTTCTTTTTCTTACAGTCTTTCCAAAATTTACCTGTTTAATAAAAATAGTGGAAATAAGAAAAAAAAGAATATAGATAAAACATACACATGATTTAAAATCAATCAAACTTCACCTGAGAAAATTGATTATATTGGTCAATAACATCATCCCCTAATAATTGTTTTGGTGCGCTTCGATTTTCTTTAATACCATCAAATGCTTTAGCATTTTTCCTCCAAGAATGATTAGTTGGTAAGAAGCGACGATGACTAAGATAGCATGTTTTACGACCATTTTGAAGCCTGCGAGAAGACGTTTCAAGATTGCAAATAGGACATGCTAACTTGCCTTTGGTGCTCCATCCTGATAAATTACTGTAAGCTGGAAAATCATTTATGGTCCACAATAGAGTTGCACGTGACTGAAAATTACTCTCTAAAAATGCATCATATGTCTCTACACCTATCTCCCAAAGGAATTTCAACTCATTAATCAACGGCTCTAAGTATACATCAATATCATTTCTAGGAGCTTTCGGACCAGGAATCAAAAGTGACATCATGAAATAAGGATCTTTCATGCAAAGCCATGGTGGAAGGTTATAAGGAACTAACATAACTAGCCATATAGTATAAGAAGTGCTCATATTCCCGAATGGGTTAAAACCATCACTTGCTAAACCAAATCTAGCATTACATGGGTCTACTGCAAAAAAGGGGTTCACGGTATCAAAACTTTTCCAAGCTGGAGAATCTGCTGGATGTCCCATAAACTCATTATTACATGGTTTTTCCTTTATGCCATCTCATTTCTTTAGCAAAATTAGATGACATGTATAATCTTTGCAGGCGAGGAATTAACGGAAAATATCGCAAGACTTTTTGTGGAATCTTTTTCCTACTATCATACTCATTAATCATATTCCCAATTTTCCCATTATTTTTCCATCTATATTCACCATATGTTGGACAAGATTGAGCATTCTCATATTTATTTCTGTAACTTCTATGAAAGCCTTATATCTCGAGAAACTTTCTTACAATCAATATATGAGCTAGGAACTTTATTACCTTATATCTTCAACAATGAATGATAGTGTGGAAGATTCCTCGCAGCCAAGATGTAATTCTTGCTCCAATTCTCTCAATAATCTATAAAACTTAGTAGCTTCCTTATTTGGACTGGTGGGGCCACCTCTAATAGGATCATCAGCTTCTTCATTTAAATCATAAGAACTATCCCTCGCAATATCACATAACATATAAAGCATTCCACCATCATTTTCACTTTTATTACTCTTATTAATATCATTGTCGTCATCAAAATAATATTGTAGAGCCTCTCCATGATGGTACCATTGCTTGTAGTTTCTGTTTATTCCATTTAACATCAGATGTTCATAAATTGATTGACTTGTCCTAAATAAATTATTGTTGCATTTTTTACAAGGACAACGAACTGCTCTTCCTTCATCAAAATGTCTAAATGCAAAATCTAGAAATTCATTACTCCTTTTCATATTGTGCTAATGCTCTATTAGAAATTTCCATCCAATTTTTGTTAATCGTCATTATCCTACAATACAAAATAATTGAATGGGTTCAACAAAATTTGACACAAAATGTGCTAGGATAGGGAACTTTATAAGCATTAATATTTTCCAAATAAACATTGAGGCATTACTAAGAAGAAATTAAAATACACCCACAAATAAACCAAGCTCGGTTAGCTGAGAGACCCAAATGAGGCAAAAGAGAGAAGGTGATAGGTAAAGAGAGAGAGAGAAAACTTGATGAGTTTTAACTTCGGCGGTGAAGGAGAGGAGATAACTTCATGTATATATTAATTTTCACAAGCTCTACCCTCTTTCCTTTTTATCAAAATCGCGTTGTCGGCTTCAGGATGAGAGTAATCTGCCCTCTTTCTTTTTCATCAAAATCGCGGTGTCGGCTTCATGTATATATTAATTTGCATGATGTCATATTGGAGATTATTTTTCTATATGTGTAAAACGAAAAAGAATAAGAAGGGTAGTAGTATTAAATAAAAGTTAACAACTACACTTGGTTTCGTTGTCGTATTAGAGAATTGGTGTGTTTTTCTAGTATTAAATATAAATTAACAGCTACACCTGGGTTACGTGGGAATGGACACATGGGTCTAATCTATTATAAAGGGAATGGACACAAAGGAAGCATCGTATGATGAAATAAATATCAAACAAATTTTGGTATTCATTTTGTTGGCCCTCGAAATTTTTCTTGTTGAATTAAGCATGATTGAAATGAATTATGAGGTTTGATGGATTGATTTTGGAACTAATTATTTATGTCAATATTGGTAAGATTTTATGACATAGGTTGATTGCATTTAAGTGTTAATGTTGTAAGAATGTAACAAGGGCAAAATGGACATTGCACACTTATTAAGGGTATAAAAAGAAGAATAAGTTATTGTCTTGTATTTTAAGAGGAAAAAATCGTGGATGAAGCGAAGAAGAGAAGAAAAGAAGAGATTACAAGGAACCACGCTCAAGTATGATGGTATTTTGTTAAGAGTTGGATTCCGAAAACGGGATCCAACATGTGTTTTATGGTAAACGGGCCCCAGCATGTTTGGTATCAGAGCAAGAAAAGATTTCAAGGAATCACGCTCAAGTATGATGGTATTTTGTTAAGAGTTGGATTATGGAAACGGGAGCCAACACTAAATGTAATCTTCGGGACATCCATATTCTTTACTCGAAGTTGATAATACCTTAATCGCAGCTCTATCTTTGAGAACACCCCTGCACCTTCCAATTGAACAAACAGATCTTTTATCTTTGACAACAAATACTTATTCTTCACTGTGACCTTGTTTAATTTCCTGTAATCAATGCACTTCTGAAGAGTGCCATCTTTCTTCTTAACAAATAGAATCGGTGCACCCTAGGGTGAGACACTAGGTTGAATGAATCCCTTATCCAGTAGCTCTTGCAATTGAACCTTCAAATCCTTCAATTTAATAGGAGTCATCTTGTATGGTGCTCTAGATATAGGAGTAGTGCCAGGGCATAACCTCAATAGACAACTCCACTTCCTTTTCAGGAGAGAGTCCAGGTAGCTCTTCAGGAAATACATCTGGAAATTCATTCACCGTTGAAATATCTTGTAGTTTAACACTTTCCTTTTGAGAATCAATCAAAAAAGCCAGATAAGCTTTACACCCCTTCCTCAGGAACCTTTGAGCTTGTATAGAAAATACCATATTAGTCAGAGAACTAGTGTGGATGTCATGCAATATTATTTCAGGTTGATTAGGCTTCCTAAGCACACTATCTTAGCACTACAGTCAACTACTGCCTGATGCTTGGGCAAACAATCCATATCCAAAATCAAATTGAATTCATGAAAAGGCAATTTAATCAGATCAGCTGCAAACTCACTTCCTTGGATCATAATGGGACAGTTTCTATAAACTTGAATAACCAACACACTACTACCCAGAGGATTGGTTCCATGAATTTCATACTCTAACTGATCTATAGGTATCTCTTTATGAGAAATTTCTCCAACACAAATATAAGAAAGAGTGGATCCAGGATCAATCAAGGCATGCATTTTAGAATTAAAAAGAGAAACACTACCCGCAATGACCTGAGGTGCATCCTAATCCTCACGAGCTTTCAAAGTATAAGCTCAAGTCGAAGTAGAAGGCACAACAGATCGATCAGCAAGTTTTGAAAGAGTATTCGGATTAGGTCTTATCTGACGAGATCCTCCACGACCTCTACCATGTCCTCTATTTCCAGTAGATGCATAAGAAACCTCTCAACTAGCTTGTGACATCTGAGGCTGACTCATGAGACAGTTTGCTATAAAATGATCAAGGCTGCCACATCGAAAACATACACCCGTAGTCCTCTTATAAGTACCCCAATGGTATTTGAAGCAATAAGGGCACTCTAGAGCATTAGAACCTCGACCCACGGAGGAACTCCTACCTGAGCTAGCCAATAAGGGAAACTCTTGCCGCCTTCTCCTAGCCACAGATCTTTAAGTGAATTTGGGTGTAATGGAAGAACCTGTACGACTTTTATTACCCAAGAACTGACCTCTTTTTGTAAAACCCATTCGTTGAACCCTTTCTCTCTTAACCATCTCCTGCTTATCTATCTTAATAGTAGCTTGTACTAGTTGATGGTAAACTCGCTTACTGCAAGAGAGTGATTGCTTCAAGGTGCCCTTTGATCGACTCATTCAAACCATCCTCAATCTGATGATACTGAAACTCCTCAGTAAGTACAAGTTCAGGTGCATACTTGTTGAGTCGATTGAATTCTCTGTTAGTACTCAGCAACAAATAGGTTTCTCTACTTCAAGTTTAAGAACTATTTCCACTTCTCCTTTCTATAGGCTTCTGTCATATGCTTGGCTTTAAATTTTTGGGGGAAAAAATCCCAAGTCAAAGGTTGGGGTAACTGAGGATACCTCAGCGGATCTATCGAAGCCTTGGGTGCAGTCATACGGTGTAACAAAGTCATCATGTCTTGTGACAAATTAACTAAGCTTCCCCCTAAGCTAGAGGTAGAGGTGGTGGTATTTCAGCTTTATCTCGATTGACCCTAGATGGATAAGATCCTGCAGGATTGCTACTCTCAGCAACTTCGTTAACGGGTCGATGAGATCTTTCCAGATTTAATTCTAAAACCAAAACATGGGATAAACCACATTAGGCCAGACACCTTCCCTAACTTACCTTAATTAATAATCCAAACCTATTCAACCTTTAATCAATTAATCTAGCTTCAAACTAGGTTGTTCTTCAACCTTAATTAAGTCCAATTAAACTATTATAAAGTGCTTTAACCTTATATAGTCCAACAATTACATAAAACCAACCTGTTCTCTTTCCAAAGTACTTACCATGACTGTGGTATGGAACTATAAAATTCCTGTTGGGACCCGTTTCCGGAACCCAACTCCTAACGAACGAATCATAGCTTAACGAATATCGCTTCTTCTTTTTTCATTTACACGACGTTCAAGTAGTTCCAATTTCCAGTTTGAAATCCATCAATCCCTCAATCCATTTAATCCTTCACATTCGGTCACATCGCATTCGTATTCGA
>JANIPN010000219.1:80119656-80154043 GCA_027478595.1 Erythroxylum anguifugum
CCCCATTTTTGGTTGGATTTTTTTTCCTATTTTTCTTTACGTATATTTGTTTTGTGATGGGGTTGTTAAATGAATGATTTTAGGAGTTTTGAAGAACTTTAATATAGGATATTGGTTGAGTTGTCTTGTAAATGACATTATGGATTGAGGACTATGGTTTTGTTTATGTATCAATATAGGAGGGATTTGAATGTTAAACATATATACTATGATATTACTGCATTTTTAGAGGTTTATATGATCAATTAGTAACTTCATATATGAAGCATTTTAACATTTTTATACTTGCTAAATTGCCATTTTACATATACTTAATATTAGGTGTTGCATCACTCATTTATACTAATATGAGAATATTTAGCATGATTATGAGTTAATTTGTTAAATTTTTAGGTTTTTAAATCATGATGAGATGATTTAAGTCTATAAACTACTATAAGAAAACACTTAACTAAAGTTACAATATGAAGATTATTTATTTTAAAGCTTTTGATTCTATCAATTTGAACTTCATTCTAGCCTTTAGGATTTCCTATCTAGCTTACTTTAGGATTTCATATCTAGTTTACTTTAGGATTTCCTATCTAAATGTTTTTTACAAAATGTGAGCAATTGAAGATGTACAACATATCATTTAAGGATGATCTTTTGTTTTCATGTATATTAACCATAAAATGCCTTTTTGTGTGATAGGTTTAATGGCATAGTCATTAATGAGTGTTTATGTTCTTCTTTAATAGTCTAACTATTTATGTTTGGGTTATGTTTAAATCATTGATGAGTAGGTGTATGATTACATAAGCATTTATTGTATGTGGAATGAGTTTGACATTTTATGATTGAATTGAGGCATAGTAAACCCCTAGGATAGTATATAAGCTGAAAACTCGTGATGCAGCTCCCGTGAGACTTATTAGTGAAACAATGCCATGTACCATAGTTTTGAAATCAATTGTAGGTGATTAATTCGATCAATTAATACTTCAACTTTGATGTGATTAATGCCAACTTAATATTAACATAAGAAATTAATACGTTTTATAGACAAGACAATTATTTCCATTATAAACCCCTAGAACGGTATATAGGCTAGAAACCCGTGATGCAGCTCCCGTGAGGCTTATCGGCGAAAAATTCCACGAGCCTAAGAGTCACAACAAGACCTTGTTTTCTTGATTCACAGGTGTAAACAATGCCACGTACTATAGTTTTGAAACCAATTATAGGTGATTAATTCAATTGGTTAATACTTAGGGATGTTATGTAAAGCTTAGATGTTTTGTAAACTTTGGGGAACAAAAAGGATACTAACTATGAAATCACTGTTTTAAATTAACTTTTTTACATAAACGAGTAATGTTGATATATCTTGGATGTATAGACAACTAACAACCGATGGTTTCATTAATCCTGAGTTTGTTGAGGGAGTTAAAGCTTTTATTCATTATACATGTTCTCAACCTACATATATAGATGGCCTAAAGACCAGATGTCCATATAAAAAGTGCAAACACATTAATTTCCTTCCTATTGATGAAGTGAATGGGCATTTGCTGAGAAAAGGGTTTCTCCCAAATTATTTTGAGTAGACATGACATAAAGAAGCATTAATTTGTAGCACCTCAAGGGGTAATGAAGTACAATCATTAGTGAACTTAAATGAGTTTGAAGGGGAAATTAGATTTAGAGCAAATAATGTGGATGTAAATGAAAATCGTTACATGCAAATGGTTTATAATGCAGTCAATTATACTCAGGCGACCAAGAATTATGGCCAAATTATGAGATAATGACTCAATTATCTTCAATTGCTCGAATATTGAACATAAAGTTTGAAGGGCATATTTCTGATCGTACTTTTGATAAAATTCTTGGATAGTATAATGAATCATTGCCTCCTAATCATACAATGGTTGATAGTTCAAGCCTAGAAAGCATTCGATGAAACATAAATTAGTACCATGGAAGCGAATGTATTATTTTTCGCTAACTCTAAGACTTCAAAGACCATATGCTTCTGATGTTACTGCATCTCATATGAGATGGCATAATGAACAAGGAGAGGAAGATGGAATAATTCGTCATCCATCAGATGCACTGGCATGGAAACATTACAATGACACACATTATGACTTTGCAGTTGAAAGTTGAAATTTTAGGTTGGGATTATCAACAGATGGATTCCAACATTTTGGTCAATCTGGCTAGTAATATTCATCATGGCCAATCATAATTACTCCTTATAATTTGCCTCCATGGATGTGTATAAAAGAGGCATATATGTTCTTGACAGTGATTGTACCAGGGCTTACAAATCCAAAGCATAAAATTGATGTATTCTTACAACCATTGATATCTAAATTGCAACATCTTTGGGAATATGGTGCTGAGACATATGATGTGTCTCTGAAACAAAATTTTGTGTTGAGAGTGGTGTTGATGTGGACCATTAGTGATTTTTCGGCATATGTCATGTTGTCTGGATGGAGCACAACAGGGAAATTGGCGTGTCCTTATTGTGGTAATGATTCTGATGTGTTTCATCTTCCAAACGGAGGCAAAACATGTTAGTTTAACAACCACAAGAAATTTCTTCCTCCAGATCATCCATTTAGACGCAATAAACAAAAGTTCATTAAGAATAGGATGGTAAAAACACCTCCTCCCCCTCACAAAGATGGTGAAGAGATATTGCAGGAGATTGAGGAATTAGGCTTCCTGAAAGCTACATAATTTGAAGCTAATGAAGTTAATACAAGCATTAGTAAAAACTTTGGTTGGAGAAAACGAAGCATTTTTTGGAATTTTCCATATTGGAAAACTAATTTGATACATCATAATCTAGATGTGATGCATATTGAAAAAAAAATATTTTTGACACTTTGTTCAATACCATAATGAACATTGAAGGGAGGACAAAAGAGAATGCAAAATTTTTATAGAAGGAATGAGTTAAATAAAGATCTTAGTACCGGTAACTATCTAAAAGCATGTTACATTTTGGACAAAAAATAAATTAAATATTGTGTAAATGGTTGAAAAGTCTAAAGTTTCCTAATGGATAAGTTTCAAACTTTGCAAGGTGTATGGATATGAGGAAGTACAAATTTTTTGGGATGAAAAATCATGATTGTCATGTGTTTATGCAAAAGCTAATTCTAATTGCATTTTGGGAGTTACTACCGAATAAGGTTTGGGAAGTAATAACATAATTAAGTTTTTTCTTCAAAAGTTTAACATCATCTAAAATCAAGTTAGCTGAAATGGAAAAACTAGAAGGGGAAATTCTCGTAATTTTGTGAAAGTTAAAAGGGATTTTTCCTTTAAGATTCTTTGACTGTATGTGTTGGGTCCGTGCTGTTGAGCACCGGGGCAATGTCGGCCCCGCATACCCACCACATGCGGCCACAACCTTAATCAGTATTGTCCTCTTTGGTGGTTCGAACTCGCAACCACCTCAAGGTTTTGTTGCTTTTACAAGCACACCTCTTACCATTGAGCCAATTATACCCACCACACGCGGCCATAACCTTAATCAGTATTGTCCTCTTTGGTGGTTCGAACTCGCAACCACCTCAAGTTTTTGTTGCTTTTACAAGCACGCCTCTTACCATTGAGCCAATTGATTGAATTATAAGATTTAAGTGTTCAAATGACATTATATTGTTTAATATGATAATTTCTTTTGTGTAGGCCTTAGAAAATCCAATAGACAATAAGTTCATATGTGATCTTAGAAGGGTCCTTTGTGAACTGTTAAATCGTATCCGGTGTATTTCGTTAATGGGTACAAATATCATACAAAATATCATAGTCATAGCATGACAATAATAAATGATGGATTACTATGTTAAAATTATTGAGATACTTGAAATTGAGTACCCTTCATTCCTAATAAAGCGAAGTGTGATATTTAAGTGTTTTTGGTTTGATCCAACTCCAAATGTTAGTACAAAAGTGCATAGCAAATATAATCTAGTTGAAATCAACAAGAAAAGAAGATTTAAACAATTTGAACCTTTCATATTGACAATGCAAGTGATCTAGGTGTATTATGTCCCTTTTCCCAGTTTACGACGAGATAAGTCAGATTGGTTGGTCGTTTGCAAAGTTAAACCTAAAGGTGTTTTTGAATCACATGGAAAAGGAGAACAAAGAATTGAAAGTGAAGTATTTCATGAAGGTGTTTATGAAATAGATGCATCTTTCACATACGAAAATAATGAACTTGAACAATCCATCAAATGAATATGATGAAATTTCATTTGGAGAGGATGACGAGGGCCAGAGATCCAAAGACGAGCCTGAGTTTGATTCTAATTCTTCAAAAAAAACATGATTTTGATTTAGAATTAAGTGATGATAGCGAATAATATGTGTTTTAAGTGATGATAACGATTAATATATGTTTGTAATTGAATATTATATTCAACAAATCAATTATTTCCTTTTCAATATATTGTATAAAGTATTGAATTCAAATTGTTATATTTCTAGAAAATTCAATCAAATATGAATTTCAAGTTAAAATATGCCACTAAAGAGAAAACTTAATATAATGCGACCAAGGTTCAGACAACGATTCAAAGTTACTTACTGTCTAGTTAAAGCATCACATTCTGCAGCTGGAATTGAATCACCTCCTCCCTCTTTCATTTACTACACTTGCAGATAAGGCATCAGCTTTCGTGCCTGTTGCTACACCATCTTGCTAGACCATCTACCACTCCTACGTCATCCACTACCCCTATAACAACAGAGATATCAGAGGTAAATGATGCGGATGAAGGTGGTGGCCGCCAGCTTGAAGCTAAGGGACCTAATGGAAGAACTTGCATCATTATTGTCAATAATCTAAAAGTGAAAATACATGAAACACTATACGTTTATAATTAAGTTATAGGTTTAAATTTTAAAAATGGCTTAAAATTATTTGTTTTTATATTAGGTTGATTCCGTCTAGACTGTGCTTAAGAAACATGATATCCAAATTCAAGGAGAAGATTGATCTTGAGGGTTATGTAGGGAAGAATATCTCTTAAGCCATAAATGAATTTTACTATCAGAAGTTTGAGGTACAAAAAAAAAATTATTTTCTTTTTTAATTGATTTTTATACAGTAATTAGATAAATATTATTACATTATAAGTATTTATCGAATGTTTTTCCTTTTGTTTCAGAAAGAACTTTTTTGGGATTTTGAATTTGATGCAATCATTTATAAAATATGGGAGAGACGAGCACGTACACGTTATCGGGACTTTATTGGTGTAATACACAAAGCTGGTGTACAACTGCCTTATATTTCTAAACAAATATGGAGTCGTTGGCAATAGTATTGGACATCACCTGATGTGATGTCTATTTTAGAGCGTAATTCTACCAACAGATGTGAAGGACCAGGGGGAGAGTCTTCCTGTACATACGGGAGGATCTATTATCCACCATGAGCATGCAGAGAGACTTGTAATTATATATACTTTACATTTATATTCTAATTATTTTACTTTATTGTATTTCAATTTAATTTGATGTGAGAATTTTGGAATGAAAATATGTGTATTATGGAGAATGATAATGTTATAAATGTCTGGTACTATATATGGCTATGTTGTTGAGTTATTTTTTTTAATAGGGGTAAATATCATAAAAATAAAGAAAACTTTGCTAAAATTTTTATAAATTCTAGTTCACTTATAACCTTTTATTTTTATATAAGAAAAGTCTATAGGCATAAGGTCTACACTCCATCAGCTATTTTTGTACACTCACAATAAGAAGCTTGACAGTGTGACATTCGTCAACACCTGATGTAGAGAACTAAATGTATGTGAAATTTATGGCTTAGTATTAATGTTTAATAATTATCACTTACTATTATAAACATTGCCTTTGATAGAAGAAAGCATTCAACGACAGTCTCAGCAGTCTGAAGATGTTGATGAAACTCAAACTTATCTTCATGCAGTGGGTGGTAGGGACCGTCGTGGAAGAATATTTAGCTTAGGTTCATTTGCGAACACATGATATTCACAATCCTCCACATCTAGTATAACAACATCTAGTAGGTGGTCAAAATCCATGAGCTTGGAAGCACAATGCTGACATTGCCAACTCAGTTGCAACAGTCGATGGGGTACATAGCTCAACTCTATAATGAGATGGATGTGTTGAATGGGAGGGGTAGCACCTCATTGCAGCAATGAGAGCATCCACAGTCACCAAATCAATAGTGTACTTGTAGTCATTTCACTTGAATTATAAATACTTATTTTGTACAATTTAATGTTTTTATTATCAATTAATCTAATTTTAATTTTATATCATCAATCAACTTTATGTTTAAACAAATTAAATGTATAAACAAATCAAAACATTATGCAGAGATAATTCACAACTGTTTAAATTATGCATAAACCATAAGATCATCAAATAAAATTTAATGACAGGATATTTTTTAATTTTTTTGTTAATTTACAAACGGAAAAACAAAAATGCGTCGATAAAATCAATTCTATTTACTGATGGAAAATAATAAATCATCGGTAATGTTCACAGTAAGTAACAGACGGAATAACTAATTCCGTCGCTAACTTTACCGATAGGATTTGCTGCAGAATAACCATCGATATACTCACTGACGGAACAAACATAACCGTCGGTAATGTTGTAATAAACTTACCGACGGAATAACCAATACTGTTTGTAAATCTGCCGAAGGACAAATTTTGACCGTCAAAAATTTACCGATGGTTGACCGTACAAACAACTGTCGATATATTCACCTACAGTTACATAAATTGTCCATAGATATATTTACCGACGGACATTCTGTTATTCGTTAAAAATTATGACCTACGGTCATGGTAAATTCCGTCACTAAATTGTCTTACTGATGGAATGTTTAGGTTTTCAGTCAGTAATATCTATCACTAAACAACATTTTTCTTGTAGTGAATAAAGGTGATAAAAAAAATTTCTCCACCAAAAGATGAACTATCAAAAGGTCTACATACATCAGTGTGTATAATTTCAAGAAGCTGAGTGCTTCTTGTGGCTCCTTTCTTGTTATGTCTGGTTTGCTTTCCTTTAATGCAATCCACACACAAACCAAGATCAGTAAAATCTAGATTTTGTAGAATCTCATTCTTTACTAATCTTTCTTTGGATATATGACCAAAAAGTTTATGCCACAAAAAAGCTGAGCTTTTATTAAGCATATTACGTTTAATTCCAATACTTTGATGACTAGTAAAAAAAGGATTCAAAAAATTTATCATCAAGTTTCAATTTATATAAACCATCAATAAGACTACCAAAACCAATAAGCCTAGAATTCTTATATAAATTGAAACAATCGTGTCAAATAGTAAAATTAATACCATAATCATCCAACTTTGAAACATAAATCAGGTTCCTAGAAATTGAAGGTACATAAAGAGTCTTTGATAGGTCTAAATAATAACTAGTATCTGTGACCAAAAGATATGCCTTCAATTCTAGCCTTGTTCCAATTTCCCATATATAGGAAATTCTTAGTTTGGCTTGTGGTTTGAATCGTAAGGAATCCCTACATTTGCATTAGATACATAAGTAATAACTCTAGAATCAAGCCACCAAGTATTATGAGGAACATCAAGTAAATTAGATTCAAAACATACAAAAGTCTTAGGTATAGCTTTCTTTTTAAATCATGCCTTACATTTAAGGTAATCTTTCTGATATTGTCCTTCTTTCTTACAAAACCGACATCTATCATTATTTTGTTCCTTCTTTTCAACCTGAAATGCTTTAGCAGACCTTTTGTTTTTCTTAAAACTTTTTCCTTTTACCTTTGGTGCTTTACTAGCTCCTTGAAATGTGAGGTTGATTGCATGACTTCCCATGTTTTATAGTCTATGTTCATCTTGAATAAGCTTGCCAGTCAATTCATTAACATCCCACTTATCCTTAATAGTTTTATAATTAATTTGAAAAGCACCATATTCAGGAGGCAATAAACTGATCCAAAAAGAAGTCATCTACAGCCTACCTAATGTCTTCAATCTTGCTGCAATATTAGTCATCTCAATGGTATGTTCTTGTATACTCCGCAACCCATTAAAATTCATGGTCGTGAGTTATGCCATTAGTATACCAACAAGTGACTTGTCTATAAAACAAAAGCATTCTTCCACAAACTTTAGGTATTCCTTTGCATTTTCTGCTTGCGGAATAACAATCTTGATGTTATTCGTTATATTCATTCACATAAACGTAAGGCTTAATTTATTAGACTGTATCCAAGCTTTATATTTGGACTTCTCTTCTTCATTGCCTAAATAAGTAATAGCAACAGGTTGTTCTTCCAAAAGTGCCAAGTCAAGATCCAACAAACCTAAGTGGAAATTGACTTGTTCGTTCCATTCAGAGACGTTCAAACCATTAAATACGGTAACAAAAGAAGCTTACGAATGAAGCGAAATTACTGCAAATAAAACATAGATACTCATAATTAATTATATGATAGATTCATATCAAACCTCAGAGTATATTATAGAACATCTTTGGGTATATACTATAACACACAATCATAAATAAATGCCACTTTTCATCAGTATCAAGAAATTAAAATTCTTAACCAAACACATATGTCATCTTTGGATAAACAAAATATATTTGACTTAAGAAATTTAATTTCTTCAATCATGCTCACTGATCATAGAATAAATGATTTTCCTTTGGGCAAATCCTAAAGTTCTAATAATCAATGAATGTCATTTATTCATCAATTTGCCTAATTGGTATTTTATGAATGTCACGAATAAATGACTATCTTACGCATGATATTTTCATCATTTATTTTAATAAAATTAGTTTGGTCACTTTGGTTACAAACTAATTTTAATCATACTATCAAATATAAATAATAATAATAATATATATTCATAAGATGAAAATATAATTCTAGAAGTTATTTTAGATTAACGGCTTTGTAAAAACCACACACTTTGGCAAAAACCAAGTTCATATGGTGACTTTGGATTAATGCTTTGGCAAAAACCACATTCACACACCAGATACCACTTCGAAAGCGTTTTACACTAAAAAGAACAACATCCAAAACATGGCTTTAACAAAAGAGAGGTTGTTGTTTTTGCTTCATACTTGTATCTGTATATTGATACAATACATTAAATGCTTAAAAGACCAAAAGACAACATAGTGACATACATTAAATGCATATAAGACAAAAAAACTCATAATAGATTGTAACATCCTGTTTCCATACTAAGGTTTAGAACCCTAGATTTCTATAAATGAGAAATAACAATGAGAGATTAGGAAATGCACTTCATGCTCATGCATAATATAGTACACATACACGTGAATTTGATTATTGCACATATTGAAATGATTTGTTCATGCACTCATTTCACATTTTTTGGGTATAAATGATTGTTTTAATGTGATTATGATATGGATAGTGAATATTTTGCCTTAAAAATTGATCCGGTGAATTAAATTATTGATTTAGAATTTTTGGTGAAATTTGAGAATTTTCTAAAATTATGGGAATTTTTGGACTAGGAAAAATCCTAAGTGGTAGAACAATTGATAAATGGCAGTAGAAATAAGTGTTAGATGGCAGTAGAAATTTTGATGAATGACATTAAGATTTAATGATGTATGTCATTTAAAATTGGGAGTCAATTGGATTAGAATTGAGACACAAATGGACTAGTTAATTAAAAGACCAAAAGAGGGCCATGAGAAAGTGAGCCACACTACATATCTTAACCCACGTTGTTATGATAAAAGGCCATTTTTTTCTTTCATTTTGTTTTGGCCAAATGCCCCCACCTTCTAGTTCTTCTCTTCTCTCAACCTACGACATTTTCATTCTCACAATCGAACCCCTTCATGTTGATTTTTGTTAAAAATCCTACACTACCTCTTCAACGTCCTTACTATCCCTTCTTGTTACAAGGAAAATATAGCCTATTCCTCCTTTAATAATGATGATCATATGATGCTTGGAGGCTAGGGTTATTTGATGATTCTTGAAGAAGCCTTGGGTAAATCAAGTAAGTAATATATTAATCTTTATGGCTTTATTAAATGAAGCATACTTGATAATAGTTTAAGAGGAGGGATGATCATGAAAAACATGTTGAAAATATATGTGTAATGTGGGTTAACAATGAACATATCCATGTCTTGCTTTTGTGTTTTGATGGGTAACAGATTATGGAATGATATAATGTTGGATTAATAAAGTAAATGGTGTTTTATGTATGTTGGAACGTGGTTAAAGAAATGAACACATTGATGTCTTGTTTTCCTATATATGATGATCAATATTTCATAAGTTGTTGTAGAAATTAGATTGAAATAGAAAGATCATTAAAGATGGTGTAGGAAAAAGTGCAGAAAATTTTGATAGATAATGGGTTTTATGTTTTGTTTTCTTGGTGTATTAATATGGATTTCTTTGGGTGTTTTGGATATGAACTAAAAAGATTTTAGAGCTAAAGAAAGGGAGTAATGTGGTGTCTTAAAATTGTAAGAATTAAGGTGATAGTTAGAAGTGAAATGAATGTGGAAATGAAGTTAAACATGTTCAGAAAGTTGACGATGAATGTGTATATATATATATATATGTTCTGTTTTTAGTGTTCATAATCAATCTTGGACTATAATTTGTTTATGGATGATATTAAGCTGAAATGGAGTTAATAAAGATGGGGAAATGACGAGTAATTAAACTAGAAATGATAGACCAAGCATAAGGTGTTGAACGTAGTAAGTAAAGAGTGAGAAATCTGGAAAATATGGATGCAATTGGATAAATTTTAGGGAAAGAGGAATAAATTTTGCTGTGGATGTCAGATTGAGGTCATTTAAATATTCTTTTAAAGAGGACTTTGAGTTCTACAACTTCTATAAAGACCCCAATGAGAGACTTTGTTGTCTAAAGGGTCAAATTTTCACATTTCTTTTGGTGTCCCAAGAAGGTCCGCCCAATGGACATGATGTCCCTTCAAACGGACATGGACAGAGCTGGAAAGCTGGAAAACCTGAGAAGGTCCATCCATAAGACATGAAGTCTGCCCAATGGACATTCACTGGCCATTTGGACTTAATTTAGGCTTAAATGGGGCTTGAATTGAACCTATAATGATGCTTGGATTAAGTGACTAAATGTGTGATATGTATGAAGTGATAATGGAGGTTATAACTTAGTGAATGAATTGTTGATATCAAAGTCAATGAATTGCTGATATCAAAGTAACAAAGGAATGAGTATAATGGGAATGAAGATGTTCATATGATTATAGTTATGATTCAAAGGAGATGAGTAATGTGTATCAAGTAAAGTTGAATGAGAATTGGATATTGTGAGAGCATATAATGTTAGAAAAGAAATTATGAGAAATTGATTTATGATATTAGAATAACCAAGTGTTCTTGAGGTGTAAGCCTAAGAATAAGCTAGACACATACAAAGGATAAGGATTGAATGGTGAACTTAGAATGATCATGTACAAATGAAGTATAAGCCTAAGTTCAATTAGACATATATGATTTATGAAATGAGAATGAAAATAAGATGTGAATTTAGGTAATATACCAGAGATTGTCATTAAGCATGCATTATACATAACACATATACATATGTATGTGATTGAGTATTTATAAGATTGTGCAATTAATAATGTGTGTGCAATATGTGTATTGCATGATGCTGATATACAAGATAGAACATCCACATCTAGACGTTTCCGGATCATAGAAGCTAATGCTAATTTGGAGCGTATTGTGAGTGACCTGGATGGTCTCACTTAATAAATCATTTGTTTTAAATTATGTATTGAATTATTATATGAATGTGATTATGTTGGTTCCAGACATTGAATGTCCAAGGCATTTGATGCATAAATAAGATATTGGAAGTGCTCCTTGTATATGAATTTGACGAACTAAGTGACACTCAACATTATTGTTGAATGTCGGACCAAGGTCTAATGAGAAATATGTATGTGAATGTGAAAATGAAATCAAGTGACTGATTGAATATATATGAATGTGATGCATTTCATTATATGAATGCATGACAACATTAAGGTTGTTGTCACCGGAGTAGCCACCGAAAAAAGAGCTTAAAGCTCAGAATGTGATAAGAGCCTCTGGCTCAGTTACTAATGTATCCGGTATCCATAAGAGATATGGGACAATATCTGAAATAGGCCTGGTATCCACAAGGGATATGGGCCAGTACAAAGGCACTCGGTCATAACAATAACAATTGGAAGTGAGTCTTATGAGCATTGCATATAAAATTGATATGTATGTTTTAAATGATCAAAATGATCTGTTTGATTGCTCTGAATGTGAAATGTGAAATAAGTGATCAAAGTGACATGTGATACTATATGATTATTAGTGAAATGATGTGAATTACGTGATTACATAAACTGTATGTGTTATGTGATATGAGTGAGCCATCGAGGATGGTCCACTTACTTTGTTCACAAAACTCACCCTAAAATTGCAACATTATTTTTCAAGCTTAAAGAAGATCTCCAGCTAGATAAATTGGAGTCTAGCCAATACACTCGAGTAAGAGAAAGAGGTTGGAATCAGTTCGCGTCTGCATAGATTTTTCTATTAATTTTTGTATTAAAGAATGTATTCCACAATTATTATATCTCGTGTATCTGAATAATTATGTTTGTAATGACATTATGACTAAGAGTGTTTTATTTCTGTAATGGGCCGAAGTGACTACTGAAATTATGATGATATGTATAATGACTGTAACTCTTGTGATTGAAAATGTTTATGAATAAAATGGGCCGAAATTGATTATTGGTTTTATGTAATACACGTGATATGTGAAAAGTTTTAATGGTTATAAGTGACTGACTGTTGCGTGTGTTATTTTGAAAATTTTGTATTCGATTGTTTGATTGTTCTGGCATGCCACCCTCGTAGAGTATGTTCTCGAATACCTTCATTATGTTCAGGGATATGTCTTATGAGAGTGGGGTGCTACATAAATGCTAGAAGAGTGCATCTAGGAATCATACATTGTGAGAGAAACACCAAAGCACAACAACAACATACATTAAATGCATATAAGACAGAACATCACATATTAAATGCCTAGAAGAGTTCATCGAGAATCATACATTGTGAGAGAACCATGGTTTCTTCATACTATTACAAGTGTGAAGATTTCAACCACGTAAAAGTTTATAAGCAAAACATAGGAGGAAGAAAGTAAACAGATTCTTCAACACTCATTATTCAAGATTTGCGATGGGAAAATTATAGATTTTAAAACCATGCTCTGATACTACATGTAAGGAGAAATTGATTTTCTCTACATTATAAAGGATCTTGAAATCAATAATTTTCACACAGCTGGATTTGATGAAGAAGACATGATACCTTATCTGTATAGAAAATTAAATTAGTTTCTTTCCCCTTCTCCCTTTCTTTTCTCTATATGCTATATCAGATGGATGTTTGAACTTGTTCTTAAAAAACGTATATAAGAGGGCAGAGAGAAAACCAATTTTATGTGTGCCTTTCTTTTAATCTGATACATCCATCAAATATCATTATGTCATTAATTAATGGATGAGATTTTTCTATACTAATAATTTCCCTAATAATATCAGATTGAGTAGTTATATCTGAATGGGAAGTTACTAGCCTCAATCCCTAAGTTTTAGGCCATTTGGAAAATTGCCTTAGGGCAACTTCCATCATGATAACCATAATCCATTCTCTTCAACCTATAATTGAGGCTCGAGTATGATGTTAATGTTACATTAATTAGGCAAGGGGTAGCGTATGCTATGAAGCAAAATGTTATACTGAAACATGTTTCAATTGGTTATAACGATGGTTGCTCAAATTTAAAGATTGTTCTCATCATGTCTTAGGCCAATAAAGTTGTTATTACGTATAATAATAAAAAAGTATTGAAATTTATCAATTGAAATATTGATACCAATATGAGCTTAGCCTTTAAGTTTAACTATTAACACAAATTCTTAAAATTAAAGATTTATTTCACCTAAGTTTTAGATTGCATAAGAAATAATTTTATTAGTTACTCCACAACCTTAGACATGACATCAATGACTCTAATGAATACTTAGAAGAGCAGGCATACCATATAGTTTATGGTTGATTAGTTTATGTAATTTTCATGTACAAGATGTTATAAAGACATGTTATACGCATAGTCAAAACAATATATTAAGGCTATAATTATATGTATAACAATATTGAACGTGATACAAGTCATACACAGAGATTGATAACTACAAAGGATATAGAGGATAAACTCTAATCTTAAACAATAATAACACCCTTAATAAGTATATATCTATTATAACTAATATTATCTAAAATGCCCCACATAAAGTGAAGGGCAAGAACAATACAAACAAAATTCGGAAAAAAATGATTAAAATGTTATAGGAAGTGGCTTCATTAGAACGTTACCCAATTAATAAGACAAAGAAATAACAACAATAATATCTTCTTTACGAGCAATCAGATCATGTATAAAATGAAAATCAATTCCAGCTTACTATTGCATGGGAACAGATTCATCTTTGAAGTACTTTTCCCTTTAAATATTTTTCTATTGGAGCTTCCCTTATTCTTTTTGTCAAACAATGTTTTAAAAACCAAATCGGACATCAAACTGACCGAAGAAAAAATTTAAGGTTTAAAGTTTCAACCCGTATTAAACCTTATAAAATCGGTATATAATAAATAAGAAATAAAATTTATAAAAGTAAGTAAAAATAAAATATTTTATTGAAATAAAAATACACCAATGTCTATTATTATATAATGAACTAGTAACAAATAAATATGAGTTTAATATAAAACTTAAATAATAATAAGAATCAAGATTGTATTTTTGAAAGAGGTTGTGTCTCATCATCTTCAAAAGCTTCAAATTCTCTAACGCAATTTAAAAGCTCGAAAACTACGCTTTCATTCAAAGTATTTTCATCAAATAATTCTCTCGATGTACAGACATTCCAAAATAGTTCTATTGTCAGGATATTCTAAGTCCAAACCTACTCATTCACTTAACTTGGACAAAGTGTTGTGACTCCTATAGTAGTAGTAGTAGTAGTAGTAGTAGTAGTAGTAGTAGTAGTAGTAGTAGTAGTAGTAGTAGTAGCAGTAGTAGTAGTAGTAGCAGCAGTAGTAGTAGTACTGTTGGTGGTAATACTAGTGGTGATAGTAATAGTGGTAGTGGTAGTAGTAGTAGTAGGAGGAGGAGCAACAGCAGCAGTAGTAGTAGTGGTAGTGGTGGTGGTGGTGGTGGTGGTTCTCATTAGTTTCATGACTATTGTAATTCTCTCTCTCAGACTTATAATTAACTTCCTTCCTCATTAGAAGTGTTTGTAGTTATTACCCATTTATAACTTGGATCATACATATCAAGTTTTGTTGGTTATTACCCATTCACCTTAATCTATAATTAAAACCCTTTCCTATAATCATGTATTACATACACCAAAAATCATCTTGTCCACTCCATAATTTAACTTTATCAAAACCATCATAATGACAAAACTTGTCTACATCATCAACGTTAATAACTTTATTTCATCCACCAATATGTTTATCAATTAGATTCCCTTCAACACCATAATGTATGTGTATTGACCTATCCTTTAGTACCATATTGATAAGTGCCAAAAGGATTCTTGTAAGAAAATTAAAGCAAGAATCAGATATAAAAAGAAAAGGTTAAATCTTATGAAACAAAATTCATTAAAAATATTTAAAACACTAAAAAAAATTAGTCATGAATAAAAAGAAACAAAACTAAAGCATGTAAATCTTACTAGAGATTTCATATAATCTCTCTAGAAAACCATCAAAAACATGTTAGGTTTGCTTCATCATATAAGCAAAGAAACATAACCAAGATGTTTTGGAATCAACACCTATTTTGATATTAAGAAACTTTTTTCTTATAAGCTATCTTAAAGGTCTAAAATTTAAAATCTATTTTAAACTAATAGATGTCCAAATATCCTTATTTAAAGTGTAAATTAAGTTAAGAGATGTATCCACTCCACAACTTACACAAACAAACACCACATTTTAAAGTTTAATCCTTTGACATGAGTTATAAAGCATAGCAATAATAATTGGCACCAATTTCTCAAACAAAAAAAATCAATGTCCAAAGTAGAAACTCAAATTCTAGATTTGATAATGACATTCACCAATGTTAAATAAATATGGTCAACTTTTTTAAAATTTAAATATAGTTAAAGTTACTATCAATTCATACTCTAAATTTAGAAAAGAAAGAAAAATAAACTAGAAAGAAGAAAAATAGAGAACATAATATTTAAAAATGATGAAATTGTTCATATATTAGGGATAAAAGACAAATGATTGCTATCAATGATCATAATCTTTCAATGCTTGATGATGAAATTGCGAGCTATTTAAACTATTTTATTTATTTATTTCTTCCCTTTTTCTATAATTTCTTTTGAAAGAGAGATTACAGTATTCAATTTAAAGTATCCTGAATATTAGTTAAGAATAAAGTATAAAATAAATAAATAAATAAAAATGAACTTATTAAACAAAATCTTAAGAAAAAAATAACAACAACAATAATGTCCCAGTAGGAATCCTATTAAGATGTGAAGTTTGGAGGTCCAAACGTATACAACCTTATCCCTAGCTAGTAGAAAGTTTATTTTCAATAAACCATATGAAAAAAAGTTTATGAAAATGGTTGGCAGAAAATAATAATTAAATACATATACAATTAATTACATAAATAAAAATCAAAATAAAAATCAAGATCAAGATCAAAATAAGGATAAAAGAAAGTAAATAAATAAATAGACATTAAAGAAAATAAATAAGTAAATAAAACAAACAAACAATTATAAAAGAAAAATATGAAAGAAATAAATAAAATAACTAAAGTGTTATAAATAAAAAAGTATTTAGGCTAAAAGAACTAAGGAAAATGTTCAAAAGGTCTATAAAAAGAGAAATATCTCTCTTTGTAGGATCCTCTACCTATATCCTAAATCACGAAAGTTTCCTATTATGAGTCACGTCCTTAATAAGCTTTAGTAGGGTCATATCATTCCTGATCACCTTCTCTCAATTCTTATTGGGTCTTCCTCTTCTTCTCTCACAATTATTGAGTATAATCTTCTTACATCTGCTTACTAGGGCATCATTATTTCTCCTCATAACATGTCGAAACCACCTAAGCCTTGTCTTCTTTACTTTACTATCAATGTTAGCCACCTCCAACTTGTCTCTTATCATTATATTCCTAACCTCATCTCTTCTTATAAAGTTATACATTTAACGAAGCGTCCTTATTTCTACTATTATTAACTTAGGATTATGCACCTGTATAATAGACCAACACTCTGCTTCATTGAGCATGAACAACTTAATGAAATAGTATAATTTACCTTTTAACTTGAATGGTATCTTCTTGTCACATAAAATTCCTAAAGTGCCCTTCTAATTAAGCCACTCTGATTTAACATGGTGAACTATACCATCATTTATCTCACCATTATTTTGGATGATGGATTCAAGATACTTAAAATAATCTTTCTGTAGTATAACTTATATATCAATCTTGGTCTCCATATCGAAGGCTATCTTATGACTTAAAAAATTCTACTCTAAGTACTCAACTTTAGTACTACTCAATTAAAAACCCTTTGACTATAATTTAACTCTTTAAAGTTCTAGCTTGACATTAATACTCTCTTTTGTTTCGTCCACTAAAATAATGTCAGTAGTAGAAAACATATACTAATGCACATCACATTGGATATTCTTAGTAAGCTCATCCATATCTACTGCAAACAGGAAGTGACTTAACGAGAATCTTTATTATAACCCAATATTAATAGAAACTTTTAAGACAAATGGACAATAAATAATTAAATTATTTTTTTATATTATGTACACTTGACAAGAATTAATAACAAAAATAAACAAGCCTGAGAGAATATACACAACAAACGCTAGGTAATCAATACAAATAAACAGATA
Source organism: Erythroxylum anguifugum (assembly GCA_027478595.1). Taxonomy (NCBI): domain Eukaryota; kingdom Viridiplantae; phylum Streptophyta; class Magnoliopsida; order Malpighiales; family Erythroxylaceae; genus Erythroxylum; species Erythroxylum anguifugum. The sequence continues at coordinate 80,137,744 of JANIPN010000219.1, forward strand.
TTTTATGTAATCGATTAGATTTAATTGAACAATTATAAAACATGATAAAAATATGTTCTTACATATATAAGTTCCCTTCGACAATCTTCACTCTTGGATAGTGAGTGACAAAATTTGCCTTAATAAGTAAATTTTCTCTAAACAATTGTTTATAAATTTTATAAATAGTCTTCAATCTTATCTTGTGACAAAAATTTAAGGAAATCACAAAATTTCCTCGAAAAATTATTAATAACTTTCAGTAATGAACAATATTCAAAAAATCACTAAATTTAGAATAACCACTTTATCTTCAAAAATCCCCTCTAATATCTTATAAATTTTATGAACTTCAATTAAATTTTTTTGGATAAATCACCTAAAAGACAGTTTGGTTCTACTTCTGTTTTTTTGCTGTAGTTTTAGTTTTAGTTTTTTATTTTTATTTTTGGTTTCTATTGTTATTAAAAAATAAAAACTTTTTTGATTGAAATTTTTAATATGAAAATTGAAAATAAAAATTTATTTGGTTGAAATTTGTAACCAAAAAAAACTATGGAATATATGATCTGGCACGTTTAAAACTAACAATAGAGTGCTTTGTGCGTCATCGACTCTACTTTCGTCTTTGTATTCTCCATTTTTTAAGTACAAATTTCTTCCGCTTCTCAAGGGTTTGGAAAATTTTTAACGAAAAGTAATTACTTTTCTGATTTTCTATGAATTGTTGCAGTTTGATCTGCCGAACATGGGTGCTTTGTTTGCGTTTCTTTTCTTTTTCATACTAACTTGTGTGCTTAATTGCTATTTGAAGGATCGCATATGTAGCGGAAATAAAAATTACAATCCTATATTTATTTATCGCGTTTAACAAATATACTAATAGTAAGAACAGGTAAAAATAAATATCTGAAATTTGTGAGGAAAATTTGAGAAATTTGTTTTTAAAAAATAAGTTTATCTATTCTAAGTTTCTCAAAGAAAGCCCTTTCATTCTGATTATTATTCTTTGCTAAATAATTCTCATTACTATTTATTTAGGGCTTACATTAGTAGATTTTCATGTGGCATGGCAAATTTGAGTGAAATTACCTAAATATGCCATATATTAATGTGTGAATCTGAGTTGATATTTATGTGATTGTCATTTCTTATGGTTGATGATATGACGTGTCATGTACGTTTTTTTTGTTAAGAGAGTTAATAGAAAGGATTTAAATTAGAAAAGTTAATGTTATATAATTAAAAAATAAAATAAAATGAAAATTATTTATCATAAAAGACAAAATATTATTATCTTAATTAACAGTAAAAGAAATCATTGTGGAGGTAAGATTTTGACATAAACTCATTTTACAACTAGTATTTCCTTTTTTCTTTCTTTCTTTTGGGTTGTCTCAACTCGATAGGATAGGCATAAGGGGGATATGATTTCACAAACGAATATGTACTTACCTCAACGAATGGAGATAATTGAGTTTAGATTAAGTGATTAAATGGGGATAAAAGCCTCAAATAGGCATACTTGAAATAGGATGAAGGCTGTTGATAACTAGTTCAAGGACAATTAACTCTACAATCTACAGAATAAAAAGATGACATAATTTACGAATCAGTTAAAGAAGACAGGGCAGCCGACTAATAGAACTGCAAACCTAGTAAAGTAAAAGAGTTTAATTATGGGATTCTCGTGTCAAGTTGGCTGAAGATTGAAGATTGAAGATTGACGGTGGGACGTTGATGTTTGGAAATGGTTCTCTTACTAGCTAATAGCTCCTATTTAATCATTAAACGTTTGAAGACGATGGACATTAATTAATTAAACTAGAATTAGATTAAAGAGTAATTAATTAATTGGCAAGTCATTTTCCGGGCTCTGACTTCGAGAAATAGGAAGAAATTGGCAGGTGGACCCATATGTCGACGCACGCGTGCACGCCGCGTGGACCCCACCCTGGTTGACCTGTTTGGGCATTAAAAGTCATACTCTCTAGGTCTCTGACGTCGCCACTCCCCACCGCCGCCCCTCCACCACGTCTGCCGCCGCCCATCCCCTCGCCCTTCACTTCTTCAATTTTGTCTTGTGAACATTTTCTCTATAATTATCAATTTCTTTCAAATTTAAGACTTCATTAACCTTTGGCATGTTTCTCCATCTTCTTTAAGTAATATTACCAATAAATTCCTTGTAAGTAATTATAGACTGAACTGTGATCATTAAGTAAGTATAAACTTGAATACTTTATCAAATATTTAATCACTAGTTATTATTAGTAAGACGATTTCATAATTGAATCTTCTAATTTTTATTTTTATCATAATAAAGATATCAAAAACTATCCCAACGCAATTGATTATACTTGGACCAAACTTGGTATTTAAGTCCTTGCGAAAGGACTCGATTTAAAAAATGTTAACAACATTATTATCTCAAATAAAAACGTGGGCAGTTATATCTTTTTCGCTGATTTGCTATTAGAGCCGGCTCTGGTTGACTAAGAAAGAAAATAATTTCCTCGTACAGTACAGAGACCCACTATTAGGCTGCTGAGTTGTCTCTGACTTATATCATCTGTCAAAGTATATGTCAAAATGATCTTATCCTTGACTTAAGCTAGTAATCAAACTTACTCGGCACGTAATCATTGAATTCCAACATAATTGAACCATATTATGACTTACATGACATCTAATGTGGTAATTCATACATCTTCACCTACCTTAAAGAACTAAAATGTAATTAGTCGTGAATGATATCTCAAGTCATCTCACCAACAAAATTCTCTTGTATGACAAATATTAAAGTTTTGTGGTTCCATTAAAAGACAAAATTTTGGACGATCAAGACGCCAAACTTTGACTAATGCTTTACATGAGATGCTGAGTTGATTTCAACTTCCTTTCAAGTGTGATATTCATTTCTTCTCAAACTCGTGACTCTAAGGAGGTCAATTGTCTTGTCTTTGAGATCTAGTCAAGTCCTATATGCATAAATAACAAATAAAATTCTACTCCATTTCCAAAACACAAACGCCCACACACAAACCCATGTTTGGTCCTCAAACTCTAGGCTATTTTCTGGTTTACTTCCTTTCGTAACCATTCTAAACAAGTTTCAAATTTCGATCGGTTCCAATTTTAGTTGCTGTTCTATTATTTTTATTGTGATTTTATCTCACTTGATTAAATTAAACCGACATAGAAGGAAAAGCTTTTGATTTCTTTTACTTAATCTATTATAACACCTATTAGAAACTTGTGATTTAGCCACTTTTTTTCAATCAAATCTTTGGCATGGAGATTTTGGAATGAAGGATTTCGTAAGTTTCAAGATATATAATAAAAATCATAATTTGATAAGAATGGAGAAAAATAAAGATGTTTGAAAAAATTTATAACGTTTAAATCTCTCATTTTTGTGGAATTTGAAATTCCATAAGAGGATTGAGCTCTAACAAATCCGTTAGAGATGAATTCTAACAAAGTGTTTTATAACCTAAATTAATGTTCTCTAACATATTTAATTAAATAAAATAATACTTATTGCTCTAAGTATAACTTAGTAATTTATTTGAAATATATGAAAAGTTCAAATCAAGCAGTAACATTACTGAAATCCTATAATTTTAATGAGACATTTTAATCCATTAATCTGTTCACATTCATAAATACCAAATGATTATCATAATAATATAAATTCCTAATAATAAACTTTAAATTAAAATGAACGGTTAACCTTTCCCTTATGTCTTCAAAATTCTAGAATTCGTAAAAACCATATATAGATTTTTAGTCAGTACTCATTTGTTAGCAAAAAGGGCATTAAATTGAGGATTCGTGAAATTTAAATATTTGACGCCTTAAATTATTAGAAAGGTCTAACTCACTCTCCAAAAACTAGCTCAAGAGGGTGAAGTTTGCACACTATTATAAATTCTTGAATGCTCTCATAGTTGTCCAATGTAAGATTCTTGACATACCCCCTCAGTCCAAAGCAAGACTGGATATCTGATGGACATATTGGGTAAAGGAACATAGCCGAGTACCGCCCCAAACTATTGAGATAAATTGGCTCGGATATCATTGTAGAAGTGTCTAACTCACCCCTAAAAGCTAGCTTAAGAGGGTAAGGTTTGCATATTATTATAAATTGTTAAATGCTCTTATACTTATTCGATGTAGGATTCCTGACACACCCCCCAGCCCAGAGCAAGGCGGACATCTGATGGGTATAGTGGGCATCGAGATAAACTGGCTTTGATACCATATTAGAAAGGCTTAACTCACCCCCCAAAGCTAGCTCAAGAGGGAAAGGTCTGCACACTATTATAAATTCTTGAATGCCCCTCTTGAGCTAGCTTTTGGGGGTGAGTTAGGTCTTTCTAACATGATATTAGAGCTAGTTTGTCTCGATGGTTTGGGGCGATATCCGGTTATGTCCCTTTTTCCAATATGTCTATAAGATATCCATTCCTGCTCTGGAATGGGGGGGTGTATTTCACATTGGACAATTATGAGGGCATTCAAGAATTTATAATAGTGTGCAAACCTCCCCCTCTTGAGCGAGGTTTTAGAGGTGAGTTAGGCCTTTCTAACATGGTATTAGAGCCAGTTTGTCTCGATAGTTTGGGGCAGTACCCAATTATGTCCCTTTGTCCAATATGTCCATCAGATGTCCAGTCCTACTCTGGATTGAGGGGGTGTGTCAGGAGTCCCACATCGGACAACTATAAGAACATTCAACAATTTATAATAGTATACAAACCTCACCATCTTGAGCTAGTTTTTAAGGGAGAGTTAGGCACTTCTAAAATAAACCCATAAAAGTAGATAATTCTTAATAGATTTTTGGTACATTCAAAAGAAGAACAGAAGATTTCTGTTTTCCACCCATCTATTTGCATGCAATTTTTCCACTTCTAGTGTAAACAGAAATATTATAAAATGTAATTTAAGCTTTCATCATCAACCAAAAAACAAACAAACAAAGGTGTCTGTAGAGTCATAATTGAAAGCTATAGGAATTATGGTATAAAAATTCCATGAGACTGATGAGAATTTGGTTTGTTGGCTATCTATGTTAGAAAGACCTAACTCACCCTCAAAAGCTAGCTTAAGAGGGCGGAGGTTTGCACACTATTATAAATTCTTGAATGCCCCCATAGTTGTCCGATGTGAGATTTTTGACACACCGACATCTGATAACCATATTGGGCAAAGGGATATAACCGAGTACTACCCCAAACTATCGAGACAAACTGACTTTGATACCATGTTAGGAAGGCCTAACTCACCCCTAAAAGTTAGCTCAAGAGGGGGAGGTTTGCACATTATTATAAATTCTTGAATACTCTTATACTTGTCCAATGTGAGATTCCTGACAATCCATTTGCTTTTAACAGTTTTTTTTAAATTTATGCATTTCATACAACTGCAGAGGGAATGGAGTATAGTTATACATCTAGATTACTAATTTAAGCTTATTTTGTCTCATCAAGACATCCATATTGATCCTACTAGCAATTATATTCTATACTCCCCTCAAATAAGACCAAAATAGGTATTAATGTGAATCAACTATTGCATGTAAGACTAGGTTTATTTTTTTAAATTTTTGGCGATCTTGTAAATTTTTAATATCTATTTGTTAATAGTTAACATTAATCAACATAATAATCAAGAATAATCCGTTCTTCCTTCCTTATATGAGTAAGTGGAAGCTTACATGGCAAGAAGTGGTTGGGCATTGACTTATGGCTGTGTAATCTTTGCTTCCTCATCATCATTGTTGTTATTGAATGAATCCGACGGAAAAAAGATGCACAGCAGCCCACAAAGTAAAAAGAAAAGAGAAACTAAATATATAAAAGGAGTCAAAAGACTCGCATAGAAAACAAATTTAAGAAAACTGTTAAAGAGAGAAGACAATTAAACCCAAAACTCATAAAGACCTTTCCTTTGTCTACGCAGGTGACCCTAGAAATGTCAACCGCACCAACAGCATTCGGCCGGTTAGTTCTATTCTGTTGATGTTACGCTCACAAGAACCAAAACAGTCTCCAGTTTGGGCACTATAAATACCCCGAGTTGCAGCAAACTGTTTCCTATCATTTTTTGTTACCATACAACTAAAAGCAAAACCTCAAAACAAAGACCAAAGCAACATCGATAGTACGCAAGTGGAAGCACAAAGAAAAGTCCAAGATTTAATCAAAATAGCTGCTCATCTACAACAATTTAACCCAAGCAACATGGCTGATGAATTCAACACAAGCACAAACTGGTGGGATTCCTCCAGAAACAGGTTTGATAGCGGGTCATCGTCTTCTTCTTCAGGGCTTAACACTTTAAGTAGCTTTCCTTGGCCAAGTGAAATAGTGGATGACAAGGGAAGGTCTTCCATGGAGTCTGTGTCAATATCAGATAGTTCTGCTGTTTATCATGATACCCAGAAGCTGCAACAAGGGCAGGATCATTCTTGTAGTGACTTGAATATGATGGGCTTAGGCCTCTCTTCACATGCCATGGAATGGAACCAAACTTTACTGTAAGTTGATACACTCTTTGATTTGAGAGTTTTACTTCCTGTTATTTATTACTTTCTTCTTGTTTAAAGGTGTGTTCAAAATTCATGATCTGGTATTTAATTTTTTGTTCTTAATATCGTTTGATATCTTTCTGGCAGTCGAGGCGATAAAACTGGGAATAGTTTTCGTTCCATGTTCCAAGAGAACTTGAATTCGAACACGAATTATCAGCATGAACGTGGGATCGGATCATCTCATGTTCACTGGAGGGAGAGAGTGCTTAGTAGAGTAAGTGGAGATTCTTCCGTGAACGAGTTTAAGAATATAAGCCAAGATTTTTCCCTAGATCAACCTCATTTTAGTCCACCTGGTAGCTCCAGTGATAGTACGGTCACATGTCAGGGCTTGCAGTGTAGCTTTCAAATGGATTCATCAGCTATCTATGGCAATACTTCAACTGTCTTTCAAGGGCTATTAGGATCTGAAAATCAACCACGGCAGTCTTCGTCAGAGAACCGATCCATGAGCTATCAATATGGCGCAAATTATGGCATTAGCACCAATGAACTGCTGCCTTGGTCTAAAGTTCCTCAATTCTTGAGAAATTCTCCTCCCAAGCAACCTTCTCACAGCCACTTGCACTTCTCCAACAACGCACCCTTTTGGAATGCATCTGCCAGCCCCATGACTGATGTTCGACCGACTTTTTTCCCTTCATTGCAACCGCAATTTCCTGCACCAAAATTTGAAGAAAAACCAAAGGTATGCATTTCCGTATATTTATTTATTTTCAACATAAATATCACCAATCATATATATGGAGTGGCACGACTCCTTACATGCACTTGATGCTTATGGCGTGATATTGTCACAAGCATACGGAAGAGTGAGTGGATAAATACATACATGAAAATTTCCTAGATCGATCGAACTAACAAGAAGTTTAGGGTGGGGCTATTGAGAATGAGACATTTTTGGTTCACTCATATTCCAGCAGAATATATCTGAAGTACGGGATTCGAGCACAGTACCGAAGAAAAGTGGTGGGAGTGAAGCAGCAACAAAAAGGCCTAGAAACGAAACTCCATCACCTATGCCACCCTTTAAGGTACAAGCAATTTTGGTCGAAAAATCGTTTTCGACAAGATAAGGGATACACACTAAGCTTTTTCCTTGGTGTCATTTGTAGAATTTATTTTTGGTTTTTGATGAACATATAGGTGAGGAAAGAGAAGATGGGGGACAGAATCACTGCACTCCAACAACTAGTTTCACCTTTTGGAAAGGTGAGAAAATATTTCTGAATTTTCTCTTATCTTCACTTTCAGAAGAAAATTGAGACGACCTTGATTCTTTGAAATTTATGATTCATTTTCCTCTTCTATCTTTTGATTACGGGTTTCTTCAGACTGATACAGCCTCAGTGCTTTCTGAAGCAATTGAATACATCAAGTTCCTCCACGGTCAAGTCACTGTAAGTTCCGTTAGAAACCTTGCGGAAGTGGGGAATTAAAATAGTGCTAGGAAATCAATTTCACTTGGTTAAACAATGTATGTTCCATAACGTGCTGTGAGGAATCATCCATTTTTGGCTCATATATTCTGTTTTAATATGTGTATGTCAGCTCTTAAGCACCCCATACATGAAAAGTGGAGCTTCCATACACAACCAACAGGTACATATGCAACAGATTCTCCTTCCTAATCGCATAAATGTATGCATGTTTTCACTTAGTTAATGCCCATATCCAATTAATACATAGTAAAGTCTGTGGTCAAGGGTGAACTGTGAAGCATAGTCAGGTTAATTAAGACAAGTAAAGTTCTTGTTTGCTCTTTTTATTTTTCCCCATTAAATTTACGTATATTTTTATCTTGCTTTCTCTATATAGAGTTCTGAAAAGTCTAAAGACCCTGAAGGGCAAAAACATGATCTTCGGAGCCGAGGATTGTGTCTGGTGCCGGTTTCAAGCACTTTTCCAGTTGCTCAAGAGATGACGGGTGAATTTTGGACCCCTACATTCGGAGGCACATTCAGATAGAAGGGAAAGGAAAATGGTCGGAATTCTGGTGGAAGAACTCATTCTGTTGTATGCTACTAGTACTTACACATATAATATTATCAGAAACCCTATCCAAGTTGGGAATGATCGATAAGATCAAAGAAAAAATGTAACATGAAGAACAGAAAACAGACAAGCGAAGCCCAGATAACAACTTATCCCTGGATATTGAAAGAAGCCACAGTGTAGAGAAATTGTGAAAGAGAAAGAAAAGGAAATGATCCTTCAAAATACATGCTTGCTAGTGTAGGGCCAGTAGCCACAGGCAAAATAATATTGGTTCATTAGGTATAATATTGATCAATAATTGTAATAATTAAGAAATAATTATGATAAGATTAATGTTGGGTCTATAGAATAAGAATAGATGCTGACTTTAGGAGGGGAATATGTTATATGAAAGATTTGTTTTAGATAACATTAATTTTTTTGTTGGTTCATGATTTAGTATAATCAAGTAGAAGAAAGGATATAAAGGAGCTTTTATTGTTTCTTTCTGCTACTGTTATATTGTGCACAGAGCTGGCGCTATCTTTAGTTTTATATGAGAGGAAGAAGAAGGGAAAAGAAATAAAGAGGATAATTGAATTCCTGAATAGGGTAGGAGTGAGAGTGGGGGAATGTCATTTGATTGGAAATCTCTCACTTTTGATTTGTTTATGTGTTTGGAATATTGTGAGTGGAGGTCAGAAATTGCGCCACAGCAAGATTTTATAATTTTATTATATTATTTTTATGTCTATGTGTGCTTTTGTGCTTTTCATCCAATGGTCACATTGAGGAGCTTTCATTGGAAGACTCTCTGTCTCTATGTTCCCATACGCTATCCTGTTTACCCTCCGAAACTCAGATTTGTGGGCACTTATGATTTGAAGGGATGGTAAAAAGAATGCCATTGGAGGTTTATTATAGGTTCCATACATCAGAGTGTAAATTAAAAATTGGAATTTCACTACTTTCAATATTCCAGATTCTAGAATAAGTTCACTTTGAATAATTTTGAGAAATACATTAGTCCAACAAATCGAAAACTCAGGGGCAAAATGCTTAATATGTACTCTAATAATAACTAATGATTAGCAAGGGTTACCTGATTCCATCAACATGATCCAGATTGCATGCCTAAGTAATGGGGTCATGCGGCTATCAATTTGAGTTTCAAACAACTTATGCTCTCAGCCTGTGAATTTGTGTCGTTAATATAGGAATAATCACATCAAATGATTTCAATATTTTTTAGAACATACATCTCCTTTTGAGTCCCGTTAGGTAGGTATTCGTGTAAAGCTGTAACCACTGACTTTGCAGCTTTAACACCTATAATTATGACAAATCCTAAGTAACATAATACCAACTAAACTAGTTTTGTTGTATCAAGTGGAGAATGTTAGAGAATTTACAATGAAGAAATAAAGTGGCATGAATATCTCTTATTTGATACTCCACTTGACTAGTATGTATCGACTCTCCTACTTTACCTGTTATAGCTTCAGCTTCAGCAAGTAAAAGTGTTTGCTTCTGTTATCGATCTCCTACTCAGTCCTGAGTTTGGCATCCTAAAGTCGATAACTTTAGAAATTCTTTTCTTTCTTTCTTCAAAGTTGCATCAACTTTGCCAAGAAACAGAAATGCGTCAAATAGAAAGAATCTATATAGTCTTCCATGTGATTTAGGACACCAAGAATTTTACTTGCCAATAGGCATTTGTCTTTTATTTGAACTTCTTCCACTCTTCAATGAACTTTCTATCTACTGTCCTACAAGCTGAGTTTCAATATCATTGTTGGAAAGTAACATTATTTTGGAGAGTAATTCCCATGTTGGTATTAATTCTTTATAATTTTGCGTGGAATTTATTTTTTTCGTAGGCAAATAATACAACTGCAAAGCCCTGTGTACTGACTGCATGTGCTTTGCACATGCATTTCTTTGTGCAGGGAAGAAGCAGAGTAATACTTCCTACTCAAATAGTTAGGAGTACGTTTCCACACGAAAAAGATACCAATGATTTTAACCTTTCCAAGATAGAAGTTAAATTAACAAAGGATACAAAAACAAGGATTGTAGCAGCAGCTTCTTTTATTGAAGCAATACATTAACATTAAAAGCATAACTTCTTATAGATTGTAAAACACAGAAAGTAAGGCTAAGAATCATGTACTCCACTGCTGATACCGGCAGTTCAATGATACTGAGGTAATTCTAATAATTTGAGGTTAAGAGTTCCATTTCTCCTTAATTTATTTATTATCTAAAGTTGTAGTGCAAAGTATGATGAAGCAAATCTTTACGTATTTAACTCTTCACTCAAATGGGCAAATATAACATTGCCTGCTAATGCAAATGCATCATCACTGGGATCAGCGTTAAGTATTTTTAATTGGATTTAATCACTTACCTAAGCTTTTCGTCACCCAAAATGCTGCCACACTATCACCATTAAATAAAATTTATTCTAGACTCCATCTAATTAACTTTCTCCTGATTAGGAAGAACAAAAACGACTTAGAAAAGTAAGGAAAGGAAATTTGAAACTATTATAAGATTGGAATGATTGCTATAGACCCTAAAATTTGAACCGAATATCTAGTTTTTTTAAGCAGGCTAATGGGACAATAAAACTTTTTGGAACATAAAGGAGTCAACTTGCACCCCAGCTATGCTGCTTTAGATTATATTCTAACATTAACGGGAATCCATTTATGTAAGCACGTACATAAGCAAAGAACATTATATGAACTAATATGTTACATCACTCCATCAAAGTACCTTTGCCCTCAAATTGAACAAATTGACCGGATATATTAATTGTCTATAATAGCATATTTAACTTAGACTTATAATTTTTTTTACCTTTTTTTTAATAAGAGATTTGATACTACCTCTCCTGTGAGATGTCATAACCTCTTTCTCTGAGACACCTAATGTCTTCGTCAAGGTTCCTTATTAATTCCTAAATCTATATCTAAAATCTTTCTTCTTTTTTGACATGGAACTAATTTGTTGTGTATGACTTAGATACACACATGTAATTTTGAAGTGTTTATGAAAGAATGTGAGAGTTTTTTAGAAATTTGAGTAAACACGGCCTGACACATAATCTCTGAAATACTGAGTTGAAAATACATGTTGAAATATGATCATGTTGGTGTGATCAAGAATTTTCTAAGGAGGACACGACTTAAGACACAAGCATATCAGAGGCTATGTCTATATTCTTGAAAGATATAATGAGCTATACAACTTGAGATACATAATTCTTGGTTGTGTTTATAATGAATAACCTTATTCAAAAATATATTTTAATGGATTTCAAAGTCTAAAAGGATTTTAGGACATATTATAGTCAAGTTTAAGTTAAGGTGGATTTAGTAAATGTACAAGTCTTATAGAATTCTAATAGTTAGAGTTTACAATTAACTATAGTTATGTCTATCTATCTATCTATCTACTATCTATCTATTTGTTTGTCTGTTTGTCTGTCTATCTATATCTACACGCGCGCGCGCGCGCACACACACATCTTACCTTTCTCAAGTGAGTTATTGAATCAATAGTAAAATCATAGCTTTTGTCTTTTAAGGATGTGGGCACATCAAATATATTAAGCCTCATTAAAATTTTTCTTGGGTAATTATTATTTATTTCATACTACTTTATTTCTACAATTAATTATTTCCCAAAAAGTGGTATCACAACATAGTTGAGACAATAATGATAGTGGTTGCAAAATTTGAAGTGGAGAAGTTCAATGGAACAAAAAATTTTAGGTTATAGCAACACAAAGCAAATGATTTTTTTGCATAGTAATGCATGTTAAAGGGGTTACAAGTGAGTTTTTTGCATAGTAATGCATGTTAAAGGGGTTATAAGTGAGTTGCCCAAAACATATGGAAGCACTTGACTAGGAAGGGTTACAGGCATAAGCAACTGGACCCATATGACTATATTTAAAAGATAGGGTCATGTACCATATCATAGAGATTGCATCCTTCGTATAGATATTGAAGAAGATAGTTAATACGTGTTGAAGTCTCTCACAAAGAGAACATACATATTGAAAATAAAGGAGGAAGAAAAGATGGAACAACATATTAATGTGTTTAATTGAATAATTAGTGACCTTTTATGACTCAAAAGTGACCATTGTAGATGAATATAAAGTGATGATTTCCCTTCACTCATTACCTCTATCTTATGAAGACTTATGACCACACTCATATTGGGTAAAAAGATAGATGGTATGAAGGACATCACCATTACGTTATTGAAATATAACCAATATAGAATAAATACTAGTGAAACCTCTCAAGTTGAAGGGCTATATTTGAGAGAAAATTAGGATTGTGGAAGAAAGTAAGAAAAATATGGCTCACCTAAGTGTATCTTTTAGATCTAAATCTAAAGGTAAAACAATAGAAATGTATCAATTATAAAGATATGATAAAGATATGCTCTATGTTTCAATTAGTCAATTTTAGGACTCATAGATTTTAGATACAAGATGCTTACATTATATGACACAAAATAAGGATGCTTGATAAAGGGCCAATATCTAAATGAGGAATGATAAAGTTTATGAATTTTTTACAATAGGACAGGTCAAGATTAAGATGCTTGATGGTGTTATTAGATTGACTATGATGAAAGGGCCAATACTAGAAAAGAAATATAATAAGCATAATTTTAAGTAGAGAAGTTACAACGGTAAAGTTAAAGGAAGATAGTACTATATTACATCATATACGGCTAGGTTATCTCGATGAGCAAAGGATGACAAAACTTCATAAGAGGAACATATTGAAGGATGTAGACTTTTGTAAGTTTTATATGCCTAGTAAATTTTAAGTTGACCTTTAAAGTTGTAGTGTTTAGAAAGCGGAATCTATTAAAACAATCATATAAAACGAACATGTCAGGATCAATAGTGAGCAATATTGATTTAAAGGTGGTACATATTAAATAATTGACTAATTGAAACATAGAGCATATCTTTATCATTGAAAGTCAAGAGAAGGGTAGATGAATGAGTGCTATAATAAAGGATATTAAGTTTCATCAGATCAGAGAATTGATTGCTAGTGTTTAAATTTTGTTGTAAAAGATTCATATTTCGGAAAATTCAATTGACATGCTGATAAAGTTTGTTACTAAAGAGAAGTTCAAGCATTATTTGAAATTGATTAACGTCTCAGATGTTAGATATAAACACACCCAACCTATTTAAAGTATATTTGTCAAGGTGGAGATTATTGTGTATGGCTTATATATATAAATATGCAATAGTAGAGGCATCAAGAAGGTGATTATCTTATATGGATCATATATACAGGTGCAATTTTAGAGTGTTTATAAAAGAATGTTTGCACACGACTAAATTTTAGTTTGTATTTTTCATTAGAATGTCAAGGTGAAGACATAGGCTAAAACATAGTTAGAATATGGGCACATTGTTCTGGTAGAGGATTTTTCAAGGAGGGCAAAGCTTAGAACATATACATGTCAGAGTTTATGTCTAGTTTTTAAAAAGAAACAATAAGCTAAATATCCTGGGATATAGGCATCTTAGATGTTGTTTTTATGTGTACAGAGAAATAATAAGACATATAATTTACGACACACTAGTATCTTAAGTTGTGTTCATAATAGCACTACAACTGCAAATTTGGTGGATTTCAAACTTTATAAGGATTCTATGACCTATCAGAATCATTTACAAATTAAATTAGGTTTGTTAAAGGGTAAGTTATATAAAATTATAACAATTAGAGTTTATAATTAACTAATATAAACCTAGTTTATATATATGAATTTTATAATATTCATTAGATGAATTATTGAATCAATAGTAAAATTATGTACTCTTGGGTCTTAAAGACATAGGGACATCTAATTGGTTGAACCTCATTGAAATGTTCTTATGTTTTTGTTGTTTCTTTTATATGACTTTTTATTTTTCTACATGTTATTTTCTAACACAATTCATTCTTATACTTATCCAACTAAAGTATTATAGGAGTCACATATTGCTTAGGTCATATCAGTAATGCCACTCCTTGTCCTTGTTGTCTCTAAATGTTATAAGTTGACTAACTTTCACTTAGTTTGTCCTCGACCCAACATCATTGTAAGGCCCCAAATTACACCTTAGTAGGAATGTTACATGTCTATGAAAGTATATGTGATAGGAGTTAATGATTATGATTTGATTGTGTATTGCTTAAGTCTTGAATTTTGGTTTGATGGATTATAATTAGTAACTTGGAATTTATTTGTTACAATTGGAAAATTGAAGAATTAAAATGTACATTTGGACTAGGAAAATTGTCTAGTGGCAAGACAAGTTGACACATGAAAAGTGTAGATGACTAAGCCTATACATCAAGAGACATGTGGCATAAGTAAATAAGTGACAAATGGCTTAATATAATTGTGACATTTGGTAGCTTATATGGAGGGAAAGTGGGCTGCATGAACTGGTGATAAGTGCCATTACATAATTGTGGCATCTAGCACCAAATGAACTGTAACATCTCGTTATCCCATATTAGGGGCTAAAACCCTAGAATAATGTACAAGAGAGGCTACTGAGAAATTAGAAAGTGCATATCATGCTTATGCATAATATGGCATACACATACACCTGAATATTGATTTTTGCACATTAAAATGATTGCATATGCATTTATTGACATTTTCCAGGTAAAATTGATCTATAAATGTGAATTGTGGATTTTATTTGTCTTGAAAATTAAATTGGAGTGTATTAAAATTGATTTAGCAATTTTGGTGATATTTCGGATATTTTGGAAATTTGGGTTATTTTAGACTAGGAAAATGTAGAAATAAGAGCCAAATGGAAGTGTGACACGTGGTAGCCTCACATGGATGACAAATGGCTTACATGCAATGGTGACACATGGCAATGTATTATGAATACACCTGGTCACGTTTTTGGTATGGGAAATTTCTACATATCTTTTATTGTTCTTCACCAAAATCACCCAACACCAAAACTCTCTCTTTGTTCATCCATCACTAAAACATCTAGTGTTTATGTTTGTGTGTTTGGTTCTTGATTCTTACATCAAAGTAAGCACTTCAATCTGTATATTGTTTTGTTTATGTTTATTCTCGTTTTTCTCCATCCACCGAAATCTCCTTGTCCACTCTCAACTGCTAGAATTTTACTGAATCAAGTAAGTTATGTTTTAAGTTTTATGTGTATCGTGAATGCCATTTTGATGACGTTCTAATGTTTGTAAATGGATACATGCATGAGCTGTAGCGGCCCCTTACCGCAGGGTACACATCGGGACGCCCGCAGGTTATTCCGGTATATATCCTACGATAAGGGTGAGCTACGATTGATCACTACATTCACTTCACATGGCATCATAACATTATTCATCTATAAATCATCAATAGAAAAAAACCAAAATATTTTTGAAATCAACTCTTCCTCATTTCATTTCATCAAGATCAAAAGTTTACACGTCTATTGTCCTGTATTGTTTGTACATAAATCCAAAAACTTATTACAAAATGCTATATGAAAGAGGAAAAAGATCAGATCTATCTAGGCCATCCAAAAGTCCCAGCTGACCGACCTGTGAGCCATGACTTCTCTCGCCAAGAACAATTTACACGGCTAGAAAAGTCCCTCTGTAGCTAGGAGTCTACTCTCGGTCCTGAAAAGATAACGTTGCAATTTTGGTGAGTTTTGCGAAC
>JANIPN010000219.1:80270774-80282402 GCA_027478595.1 Erythroxylum anguifugum
TCATTCTTTTAATTAAAAATGAGAATGAAGACGGTTGATCCACATTTGATAGGAGTCGGAGATATATATATATATATGCATCTTTCAGTTATACGGATATCTAGAGAATTACATATGATGTTCTCCCTCCCAATTTTAAGTCAAATATCAGGAGGTATCTTTCAATTAAGTTCTAACTTCTATTATAAGTTTAGGAGGTATCTTTCAATTATGCTCTAACTTCTATCATAAGTTTAGTAAAAATTGTCCACTTGTAGACTAGTAAGACAAAAAGTTTATCATTAAAGAATGGTGTAATAATTGTATTGCCAACACGATGTTTGTTCACACGAAGCAACGATGATCTGTTCTCAAATTGCAAGAAGTAAAAGGTCTCCTCTTCCTGACCTGAACAACATTAATTTTATTGAAGGAGCTAGAAGAGAAAAGCATACCGAGAAGGCTTCGGAAAGATCGCTACGTAAGTTTAAAGCGGCAACTTTTTGTAATTTGCAAGAAAATACATGATGTTGTGGGAGCCGCTCGCGTTTCCCTTGGATAACCAGAAACCTCATGTCCTCATCATTATTACGCTTAATAGTTCCTCGAAAAAGGCCAACAGGTGTATGGCAATGTCAAATTGGCTTTTGCTTCACGAATATTCTTACACAATCTCTGTACACGCACATCAAGTTCAATCTCATTCCCTTCTAGTAAAGACATTTTTTTGGACCAAATGTCTCCTTTCCCACACACCCTTTGACGTTCATTTTATCCATTTTTCCCTGAAACACGTAAAGCTAGTCTTATATGGCAACGACAACAAAAATATATCTCTCTTAAGACCTACGAGAACTTTATGATGGCTTGTCTTTCCATCTACACAATCAGCAGAGAGGGAAAGAAAAAAAGAACGGGTTCAGATCGGAAAAATCATTTCTGTCAGTGTCTTAGAGACGTTTGTCGAGCATGATGATGTTGTTCCTTGTACCTTATGTTTACATAAGCTTTTTGAAATTTTGATCTTTAAATCAGCTTTAAAAATGTTATCTATACTTACTAACTTACCATGCCATCAGTTTTAGGGTTATTAAAGTGACATCAATTAAACTAGCTATTTTAAGAAAAATGCAAAGGAAGTCTAGGAGCATTCATGTGTGCAATATCAATTGCTATCACTATAAACCAAAAAATACTCCTATGAAGCCAGGCAATAACTCCTTGAGAAATAATTCCTAATGCTGTCATTTGAAAAAATAATAACAAGATTGTATTTTTCATTTAAGAAATTAAGATATGGACAATGAATGACGCCGATAGTGTGAGAGACGCGTATAGAGCATAACTCTTGACTTTATTTAAGTTTATGGTATTTTCCGCGTGCAAAAGCTTTATTCGTCTGAATCAAGTCAGCGGACTAATTAAGGTAAGACAAAAGGACGAGAAAAGTTAGTTCCTTAAGGTCAAACACTCAATTTTGCCGCGTATGTACCTGGAAATCGGTTGATATTTTCAGCCTATCGCTTTGTTTTTCATTGTCTTCACAGGTGAGCTAGATCAGGATGATGATGCTCTTAAAACGTCATGCTTACTGAGACTTATGATTCTCGTCAGAAAAGAACGTAAAGCAGCAAAAAAGGGAAAAAAAATCTTCCATAATTAAGTCTCAAAGATATTAACAAAATAAACAATAATGAATTAACGTAAAATATCATTCTTTTCAATCAAATTCAAAACACAAAGTTGATGAATTTTTTTTATCTTTTTTTAGCATATCATTTAAAAAAATAAAGCTAATAGATTTTGCAGGGATCTTGACAAGCACTTTGAACAGCCTCCGACATTGCTGTCTCCATTTATTTGCCATTAGTGGGCAAAGAAGCAAACCAGTGACGAATGCATTCTGCAAATCACATCAATCAAAACATTATAGGTTACATCATGCCGACGTACGCTCCGTTAAACCTCGTTCTTGCACTAGATTTTGGTCTTAAAATGATGCTATTGTAAACAAATTAAAGTTGTAAAAGACAGTAAAAAAGGGGGAATATTCAGTCACAACGTCTATACTATCCAGGTTAGGAATTAGGTTTTAAAGAGCACCAAGAGTTAAAATTTTAATTGAGAAAAAAGTGAAGACAATATTTTTTATTTTTTTAGATGAAAGATACAATCATGTTTTTCTTATCACAACAATACTAATAATATTTTAATAAAAATCTCGCTGATACGTGAAGTTTTAAGAGAAATAAAAGTATATAACCTTATTTTTTACTAATAAAAAACTATTTCCATTAAACGACATGAAAAATTAAAATAATAAAATTAAAATTAAAATAAAAATAGATCCTATTTTTTTATTAGATCAGAAGAAATGGAATAATCCAAAATTTTTTTAAGTAAATGTGAATTTGATAACATCAGTAAAAGAAAATATTTATTTAGAAAATAGAAAAGATATAAAATTGTTCTTAACCCTTGAATTTATTAGAATTTATATATTAAGGTAAACATCAGTTCTAATGTTCTTGTCATCAATTTAAAATTCTTATCCTAAAGGAAAATTCTACCAATGACGAAGCAGGCAGAAACAAGTTTATCATTTTCTCCAAATCAACAAACGCGCTTCCGTGTTTTGTAGATTAAGAAGTATCTGGAGCAGAGTAATGGACAGACAGAACCAGGGGCCAAGAAGAAATTAGACATTTAATATCACTTTTCAGGCTTCTTATTATTTTTGTCCTTGTACAAATTTTGGACTTGCTTGTGATAAGATCATGTTGACTGATAAGCGTAAAATGCATCGTGCATTAGGATATAGTTTGATATGTGTTTATCTGTTTATTTGATTGTTTAGTATGTATTTTCGGTAGAATTGTGTTAGTGTGTGAATTATTTGTATTTAAGTGTTTTTATGGGTTAGTACAAGTGTTTGAGTTTAATTATTATGTCTTTAAAGTATCTTAAAGTGTTTGCTAGTATTTCAGGGTCAACAGCGAAGAACAAAGAAGTTTCAGAGAGACTTGGGCCAAAACAATAGCCCATAATCGTAGCCTATCAGGCACGATCTTGACATAAGCAAGGGAAACAACCCACGATCGTGGCAGAAATATAAGACTTGGCCCATGATCATGGCATGCCTGCCACGATTGTGACAAAAAACGTACAAATGGCCCATGATTGTGGCCTGCATTAGGCAGACACCTAGATACACAGAAAAGTCGAGTTTGGAGAGATTTTTGGACCTTTCGATCCTGGAAAAACCCTGGGCTGCCCGGAACACATTAAGTATATAAATAATGAGACAAAAGAGAGGGGGGTTTCTGGCATCAGCCACCTTCACAAAACCCTAGAGAGAGTTCATTGAGAGATTGGGAAAGAGAGACGTGGACAAGAAGCCTACACAAAGTACTTCCTGGAATAAGAGGTTTGTCGTCGTTGCTGCCTCCATCATCTATTCAGATCTATTTTCCAGTGTATTTCCATTTTTATCTATGTATAGAATTGAAATAGTTGTTGAGATAGGATTTGTGAATGTTGAGGATTGTCTAAACTCACCTTTGGGTTATTTTTATCTTTGATTCAATAAAAATCTTATTGTTTATGTGAATTGGATTCATTGTGATTGATTTCTACATTTTCATAAATCGGTAATAGATTGAGAGGGTGAAGCAATGAAAAATAATTAAATTGGACTAACGAGAGTTAGGTAATTTAATAAGAACGAGAAATCAATCAAATCGGTAATTATGTGACGTGAGATCTCACATGAGTTCCAGTAGTCTAGTGGAAAACTTCAAATGTAATTAGGGTTTGGATAAATTTTGAATTGAGAAATTGCAATTTTTCATAATCTGATTAAGGTTTATAATTTAGGGCTTTTGGTTATAACTCGAGAGAAAGTAACCAACCCTAGGATAGTCTAGGACTAATAATCCAACATTTCATAATTAATTAGGTAAGTGTTGAAGATAGGTAAAAATTTATCCTTTCTCTCAATTGGTAGTTCCTTAGGTTGATTCTTAGTGTATGCATTGCAATTTGCTAATTTGTTAATATTTCTTGATTAATTCTTGAGTTGAATTGGTTGATTGATTGAATTGCGTTAATGTTTTAGTTTAGTTACAGTTGAATTTATGTAATTTGTTTCAACCTTAGAGTTTAGGATTAGATTAACCCTCCTTATGGGATCGACAACTTAGATACTATGCGAACGACTTGTACGCTTGCAGAATATCAAGGTTAAAATATTAAAACTACACAAATCGGAAAACTGTGATCAAATAAAATCGAAAGGCATAGGACGTCGATGTAAAATCTATGATCAATGAAGTAAGTAAAGAGAGGTGACGAGCCACAAGGAGTTAAGAAGGGATTTCGGAAAGTGGAGAAGGATAGAAGAATAAAAAAATTAAAATTGGCAAAAAATTTATTGGGCAAGGTAAAAATGACAGACATATGCATTTCACTTAAAATTTTTACCGTTTTACCATCCAATCACCTATAAATACATTTCTAACTTCATTTTTTCACTCACTTTCAACTTTATTTCTCCAATCACTCACTTCTCTCTACAAAATTTCAAACCTCCAAATTTCTTTTGACTTCTACCGACTCACAAGCCAATATGTCACTCATCAAGTAAACAGTAAAGCGTGATCAATCAGCGAGGCGAACACAAGTGTCGGGATAAGGGAAGAGGAATAGAGTAGCTGATTACGGAACACCTTTCTTGATCTTCTCGGATGAGAGGGTATTCGTTTCCATTCCCTCCGTAGTAAACAAATTATGGTTCCATGTCAATTCTTATTGGACAGAACTAATTGGATTGGAGTGTTTCGATGATAAGAACGCACACAACAACATTATTAGGAGTCAAGAACACTTGTTGATGCACAAATTCATGTTCCAAATTGTCTTTGAGAAAAAGAAAACCAACAAATGTTCGACGAAGGGACTGTTTATGTTGTGGTACATGGATCATAGCATCCTAGTTTGCATAATCACCTACATCTTTAATGCAATTATTGCTACTCAAAAGAAGAGGAGCAATTATTTAGGAATGGGTTACTTGGTTTCAACCATAGCTAACTACTATGGAGTTGAGTGCAACGGACTTACACTCTACCATCCTGAGTTAATAAACCACCATGATCTATGGCGGGCTGAAATCGTGAAGTCCCATAATATGGAACTTCAGGATATTAGTGCCAAGACACATGTCATAGGACTGGTTAAGCAAGTTCAAGCACCCAACAAGAACAAGAAGGGGATTCGAACAATGAGGAGTCCGACGAGGAAGAAGATGCAGAGGAACTAGGCTGGAAGAAGGTACTGGACAAAATCTCCGCAAACACCAAGGTAATTACGGATACACTTGGGGAGAACTCTAGAAGGATGAAGTAGATGGCTTGAACTTAACGACGCCAGAGCTGGGACATACATCATATTCATCGCTATTTCAAGGCTCAGGGCGTTCAACTGCCACCTCCACCTCCACCTCCACCTCCAACCCCATCACCACCTCCACCTCCATCACCATAAACCTTGTTTTAAACCCTTTGTTTCTTTTTAAATTTAGTATTTATTTTATTTTATTTTTTATTGTTATTTTTTGCTTTACTTTAATTTATATTTCTTATTTCATTATGTGTGTTTATCATCACCTTCTCACATTGGGGACAATGTGTTGTTCAAGTATGGGGAGGGTTATGTGTTTATTTGAATGTGAATTTTGCATATTATAGTTGTTAGGTTGCATTCTGTGAATCGTGTGATTGTGTTAATGGATTAGATGAATTGAAATTGATTTAATTTTGAACATGGTCTATTAGGTTGTTGAGAATTATTAGCTTGCAGAATTAGTCAACTGAGGTTCTTTGATTAAATATGCAACTTAATTAGGAATTAGTGTTTAAGTGTAGCCCTATAAATTGTCACATTCATTCATAATTTGAGCCCTTTAAACCTAAGTAGCTTTGCTAGTATTTTTTCATGAAAATGAGTAGCTAAAGCAACAAGATAGGCAATAAAAAAAGTTGTTATTTTCAAAACAAGTAACTATTCCGTTGGCCTTCGAGTTATGAATAAAGCTAGTAGCCAGTTGAGAATGTAATATAGTTGAGTAATCAGATCAACACGCATCACAAATGTATGCCTTCACGTAAAAAGGCTAGAATGACGTTCTAACCAAGCAGCTTAATAAAAAAATGAATTAGTTGAGTAACCAGGTCGACATTCATTACCAATGTTTGCTTCCGCATAAAAAGACTAAGTCCATATTCATAAAATGTTAATAAAAATAAAATTGTGTTTTCGAATAAAACCTATCGAACTTGTAATAATTTGACTTTTCATGAAAACGTATGTAGGATTAGTTACAGAGTTGAATGACCAAAGAATTATTAATGAGTGTGTGTAATTGAGAAGGGTAAACAATTTACACTTGAGACTAGATTAATTGTATATTTAGTTCAGAGCCCCAGGACAAAAATTTTGCATGTTAATGATTTGAAATGACTTGAATGATTGTGCTTTAAATTAAAATTATTTCATGAAATTGAAGCAACTGTCTCATTATTACATTGTGTGCCATGTGAATTAGTATGTGTTTGTTGTTTTCTTTACTTAAGGGCAAGCAAACATTTAACTGTGAGGATGTTGATAAGTGTGAAATACAACGTCTTTTAGGGTATAGTTTGATATATGTTTATCTGTTTTAATATGTATTTAATGTAAAATTGTGTTAGTTTGTGAATTATTTATGCTTAAGTGTTAGTTTGTGAATTATTTATGATCGTAGCCTGCATCGGGTAAACACCCAAACATACAAAAAGGTTGAGTTTTGAGGGATTTTTTGAACCTTTCAACATCGAAAAAACGCTAGGGTTGCCTAGAACACATTAAGTATATAAATAATGAGACAAACAAGAGGGGAGGGGGGTTTCTAGCATCAACCACCATCACGAAACCCTAGAGAGAGTTCATCAAGAAATTGAGAAAGAGACGAAGGAAGAGAGACGTGAAGAAGAAGCCTACATGAAGTGCTTCCCAGAACAAGAGGCTTCCCGTCGTTGCTACCTCCATCATCCATTCGGATCTATTTTCCAGTGTATTTCCATTTTTATCTATGTATAGAATTGGAATAGCTGTTGAGATAGGATTTATGAATGTTGAGAATTGTCTAAACTCACCTTTGGGTTATTTTTATCTATGATTCAATAAAAAGCTGAGTGTTTATGTGAATTGGATTCATTGTGATTGATTTCTGCATTTTCATAAGGTAATAGATTGAGAGGGTGAATCGATGAAAAATAATTAAATTGGGCTAACGAGAGTTAGATAATTTAATAAGAACAAGAAATCAATCAAATCGGTAATTATGTGATGAGAGATCTCACATAGGTTCCGGTAGTCTAGTGGAAAACTTCAGATATAATTAAGGTTTGGATAAATTGTGAATTAAGAAATTGCAATTTTCTATAATCTGATTAGGGTTTATAATTTAGGGCCATTGGTTATAACTTGAGAGAGAGTAACAAACCCTAGGATACTCCATGATCAATAATCCGACATTTCATAATTAATTAGGTAAGTCTTGAAGATAGGAAAAATTTCCCCTTTCTCTCAATTGGTAGTTCCTTAGGTTGATTCTTGGTGTGTGCATCGCAATTTGTTGATTTATTAATATTTCGTGATTAATTCTTGAGTTGAATTGGTTGATTGATTAAATTACGTTATTGTTTTAACTTAGTTACAGTTGAATTTTTGCAATTTGTTTCGGCCTTAGAGTTTAGGATTAGATCAAACCTCCTCGTGGGATCGACACCTTAGATATTACGCGAACGACTCTTATGCTTGCAGAATATCGAGGTTAAATTATTAAAACTACACATATCAAGAAATTGCTATCGCTGATGTTCGTACGAGATAGACAAGATCTTTTTTCTTTTAATTCTATAATATATTCATAAGTAAGTCATCACCGTCCTCCGAAGGCATCGATGCTAACGTTAATTTATATCCTACAGCCAATCGATTAGTTATAGTTTAGTGACAAAATAATTTAAAGACATTCTTTATCATGTACATATTTAGATATACATGATCAATCCTATGAGATAATTATAAATTGTAAATGAGATTCTAATTATGAGATTTATATTGCATTTATATATTATCCATAAATTGTTCCTAGTTATTGTTCTATTAGGACTGGACATTAATAGAACGTAAAAAGGTTAGCACACTTTATGTTTTTTCTTATGAAGAAAATAGTTAATCTTGTAGGCTAAAGTATAGGGATACTTAAACAAATATGTGGGTGCTTGCTAGAGAACAAGTTCACTGAACATACCTGATACGAAAAATCCATTAGGAACATTACTTGTATGTCTATGGAATTCTCATTATGATGATTGTATAAGTGATCATTTGACTTGATGTCTCCAAAGTTATCTTGTATAGGAATTGTTATGCTTTGATACTACTTATGACCTATTTGATCGTAGGTCGGTCAATCGGTAGTCATTAGATGTATCGCGAACTATATGGAGGTAATTGTGTGATCAAGATAGGATTTATCACCTAAAATAATTAGGAAGAATGTTCATTTAGTCACGATTAGTATTGATCCGTAAAATCCTTGGCCAAGATGGAATGATGCTTTGTAAATAGTTTACAAATGTCATTACTTGGATTGATAGCTAATGATGAAGAACTAATATGATTGGACTTAAAATAGAGTAGACATTAATTCCATGCTTAATATCTAATTGAAATATTGTATGATGAAAGGATTGAATTATATGGAAAAATCATACATGGAAAAGTTAGTTATAACCACTTTGACATTTCTAAATATTTGAGTGGTTATGATGTGTTGCTAAACGTCAAGCTTGATCTATGATTATAAATTGTTTAATTGTAATCAAGTATTATAAAGTTTGAGAAACTTTATTATTAAATATGAGCTATTTAATTAAAATTATTTGTAATTTTAATTAAAGTTTAATTAAAATTAGAATTTAATTTCAATTAAATTACTAAAATATCCAAAACCTATTATAAATAGGCTCAAGCTTTAGTGGAGCTAGCACTTCTTACTTAACTCTCTTTGTAAGAGTTACAGAGTTTTCTCAACCTATTCTGTAGATACCATTAAAGATCGGACATTTGTATAGCAACAGTTGTTGAAATGGATCTATTTTAGAAATGACTTGGCAAATATGTCTAAGAACATGATCAAGCTTCGGAAGCCGACACCTGTGGCAGTGCAAGGCAGTAGTTCATAAAGGCAGTAGTCCTGAAAAATGACCGGCAATGGAAAAATTTTAGTAAACCTAAATCTGGAAAACGATGGGGCGCATGTAAGACACGCACCCCATACACAGACATCGCATACATGCAGATGAGCGCACACGCCATTCAATAACTGTTGTGGACTGCGGCGTGTGAAATGCGGGCACCTCACACAATGCTATTGGCGCGTGCAGTGCAATTCTCCCGCCCCCTTTTATGTGATTTTATAAAATTTGGCCTTAGTTTTTTAAATTACATTAGTTTAATCCCTAATAAATTTGGAAAATTGTTTCTAGTTGTTTGAAATTTTTTTTCGAAGGTTTTAATTTGAAATTTAGTTTAATTTTTTTAAAGAGTTGAATTATTAAATTAAATTAATTATCAATTCAATTCCAATATTAAAATAATTATTTTTCTTAATATTATTGAGGTTAATAATTAAATTGATACCTAATTAATTTTAGAAAATTTGTTTCTAAAATTATAATTAATTATTTTCTATTAGATAGAAATTAATTAATTATACACCTTAAAATTAAGGAAAGTGTTTTTTCTTAAATGATTAAGAAAGGTGCTTCTTAATTAAATTTATTTATTTCAATTTGATTGAGATAAATTAAATTTATAATTTTATTTTTTTAAAGAATTATTATTCAATTTATTTAGAAATTGTTTCTTTATTTATGAATAATAAGTTTCTTGATTTTTTAGAAAAGATATTTTTCTTGATTAAAATTTGAAAAGTGTTTTCATTTATTAATTCAGAAAATGAGCTTTCTTAATATTTTAAAATAGTTTGTCTGATTTATTAAAGAAAGATTTTCAAATTATTTAAGAAATCAATCTCTAAATAAATAATATAAATGACTTTCTTAATCAAATATAAAATTGTTTATTTAATTTTGAAAGTACTTTCCTTTTAATATTATAAAATAGTTTTCTGATTAAGGAAAATAATTTCTAATGAAATTAAAAATAATTTTCTAATTGGAATAGAATATGTTATTTATATAATTTTGAAAAAGGAGTTTTCTAAATTATAATAAGTAGTATAATTTATTGATTTTTTTCAATTTAATTTTGCTATATAAAATTTTTCAATTAAATTTTGTTGTATGAGTCAAGATAATTAGAAATAATTTCCAATTAAATTTGAAAATTGTTTTCAAATTAAAATAAATTTCTCTTTGGAATAGGAATATAGTTTATTTAAGAATCAATCAGTTTAATCTAATTTAATTTTTTCAAAGAGTTGGAAATATTGTTTTATATTATAAAGATCAATAACTATAATCAAACGAAGCTTGATATTTTAAGCATATAATTTGATTATGAGTGCATAATTTGATTATTGGATGCATATTAAAATTGTATGTTTTATATGTGTGATATTTTACATGTAATTTTGTATTTGATGAGACGAATGAAATTAAATCCCTCGCTAAAATATTAAGTACACGTTGAGAATATAATTGTTGCCTTCTATTATTATAAGAATAAATCAGAGTTCTATTTATTGTAGGTTTGTTAAACAAATTTAAGGCGAACATTTTTAGCCTTATAATATTGGGTTCTATTTAACTAAATTTATGTGATTTGGATAAACAAACTCATAATCACATGAATTTAGAGGTAGGTTTAGGAATAACATACAAGATATGTTTTGGCAAGAGTTGTCACCTAATGAATCTAGGAGTCATATGTGATGTGAATGATAAAGTTGTTATCTACGTAATTTAAGTTTAGTTGGTTTATTAAGCAAACTCAAGATCAACCATATTTAAACGAGATCCTATCCCACTAGAAATATTAATCTTTCTAAATAGTAGTGACGATTATTATTTCGGATAAAGTAATGACAGTAACCAAATACATTATTAAAGTTTTAATCTCATTTGGTAGTCATAGTATCTAATCGATTACCTGCTTTATTTACATTTATATTCTGTTCCGAGTGGAATTTACCTTGTTTAGTATTGATACTAAGTTAATGAACCAAATTTCTTAGATATAGGATATGTTTGAGAAGAGTCCTCAAAGTTAGGTAGAAAATTGTATGCCTATTATGCAATTTTGCTAAAATCCCTGTTGAGGATTCGTTGACAAAGTTTTAAAGATATGTCAAAATCACATAAATGACAAAATGTATTAACATTTTGAATTGAATAATGACTTATAGACTTTGACGACAACATGTAAAATGTTTGTGAACATCATAATAGCAAGATGGAAGGTATAGTTGTAGCGTATAGTAACTTGTTGGAAATGTTCCCCTTAATTTAACTTACTAAAAGCATAAACATGGACATCAATTAAAGGCATTTGCTATAGTATGATAATGGTTATCGT
>JANIPN010000219.1:80634543-80644775 GCA_027478595.1 Erythroxylum anguifugum
TAAAATAAATAGAAATTATTATACGCATTTACCGACGGAACATTGTCCGTCGGTAAACGTGGTTGAATATACCTTCGCCTCACCGACCGAATAAATGATCGTCGCTAAATTTCTCCGACGGACTTGTTCTGGCGGATTCCGTCGTTATATAAATACTGACACCAAATTGCCGTCGTAAATTCCGTCTCTATATACCGACCGAAAATTTCGGTCAGCATTTTTACCTTCGGGACAATTACCGACCGAATGTTTCGGGCACCAAATTCTGTCGGTATTTACTTTTACCGACAGAAATCGATATTTTACTGACGGTTTTTTCCGTCGGTGAATTGCTAATTTCTTATAGTGAATAAGTCATTTAGAAATTGTATTAAATGAAAATTGCCATTATTTGAACAAATGGGAGCTAGACCTCAAACATTTGAATAAACTAAATTAAACATAGACTCAGAACAAATATGAGAAGGAGGATGACGAAGACGATGACTTTTCCCTATTCGAAACTGACCATAAGCTTACCAAAAGTTTAAAATTAGAGACAAGCCTTCAAATAACTTTTTCACTAGGCTGGCCCAGACGATTACGCCATCCTTGTAAAGAGGTGCGCTCTTTGAAAAAAACATAAGAAAATGAAGGTTTAGATGAAGACGAAGAAGATGGGAAGCCAGCTAGCCTATGTAAACCTTGATTAAGCATTCCCCGCATTAGCACTCTTCCCTGCATATTCTTGACAAGGTAAAAAGAAGGATAAAATTGTTGAGAATACTCACGTGTGAGTGTCCTATATTGGAAAAAGAAGGAAAAGAAGACTAACATATAAGTCTAGTGGACTACTCCACTTATTGCCAATTGATTTTAGAATGAAACCTCACTTGAGCTTGTGTGTGGTATAACTTTCCCTCTCGTGCGGGCCTGTAAGCCTATTGCAAATTTCATATGATATCAGAGCAGATTTGGTCCGAATTATTAATTTCCCGATTGTCCGTCTGGATATCCAGTCTTAGCGACCCGGTCCAGTTACCACTGCGCTTATGTCAAGTGACAACTAGATATCCAGTCCTAGTTGCACTTGAGGGGTAGTGTTGAGAATACCCACATATGAGCGCCTCATATTGGAAAAAGAAGGGAAAGAAGACTAACATATAAGTCTAGTGGGCTACTTCACCAATTGTCAATTGGATTTAGAATGAAACCTCACTTAAGCTTGTATGTGATCTAACTTTCTTTTTTGTGTGCGCCCGTAAGCTCGTTGCAAATTTCACAAAAATTCCATATAAACATTATTTTCATGGGTAAGTTGAGAAACGCTTAATAAGTTTTTAGTGATTTGAGGAATATGCAGAATATTTTATAGTAAAAGTGAATCGCCATTAGCATTAAAACAGTGTTTCCAATCTGAGCTATGGGAAGTTGCACCGTTTTTCACTATGATTTGTTTATCTCCAGAATATTTTGAGTGCACAAATAGGTTATTAAGATCTGCAGTTAAATGATTAATGGCTCCATAATTGACATACCAATCAGGGTCTGTCATTGAGATTGGTGAGGCAATCAAGGCAGAGATTTTGGATGCCTTTGCTAATATTAAATGCAGTATTAACTACATCTAACAACCAAGATTCATTTTATTTAAAGCATCACAATATTAAAGAACACATACCTCCAACACTTGGCATTTGGGTTTGCACCATTTCTATGCTCCAACAAAACCTGTCAAAAGAGAAAAACAATACAAACCTTTGCTAGAGAGAGCTTATGGTACCATGTGCCTCAAATGCAATTAGCAAATTAACCATCCCATTATGGTTATTAAATATACATTAGGCAATTCAACTTGTGGTTAGGCATATAGAATTAAGTTGTAATTATATTAGTCCACAAACATGTATTATTTCTAACAGCCTTTTCAACCGTAAAAGTGTGGTTGAAGTGATTATAACACTCCAATGCGAAATGCTTGGTTTATCAAAAATTTGGCATGTGACCTTGGATTTATTATACCTTACCTTGGAACTATCACACTTACTATTATCATGGCCTCCCTTATAAATCTACTGGTAAGGTTTTCCATTAACATAACGAGCTTGAGTAGATGAATTATAGTTAGATCTTTTTTAGGAGATTTGGAGGTTATATTGGCAGCAAGAAAAGATTTTCCAGAAAGCTCAATTTTCTCCTCCTCTTGAAGAAACATTCCCAACAGTTCATCAACATAAACAGGATCAGCTCTAGTATTGATAGAAGTATGAAAAGTAGAATAATCCTCACTAATCCATAAAGTATGAAATTGACAAGATCATCCTCCGACACTGGGGCAGATGTAGAGGCTAATATATTAACGATATTTCTTTTCTTTTCTATATACTCTAAAATAGACAGTGAGCCTTTTGAGAGTGTTTGAAGTTGCGAGTGCAATTGTAATATTCGAGCTCGAGATTGAAAGATCCTTTCAAGGATAACCTAAGCCTCCATAGCAGTGGAGGCTCCCACTATATTGGTTTAAATTTTCTCAGAAATGGTGGTTTTAAGTCACAAGAGGACCAATCTATCATTTCTCTTCCAAACAGCAAATTCAGGATTGGAATTTTGAATAGAAGATTGAGATATGTCTCCCTCTGATTGTTCTTGAATGAAGACTGATGCCACAATTTTATCGGTGATAAAACCATCTAAATCGACGGCTTCCAAGGCTATAGAGCATTTTTGCCGCATAAATAATAATTTTCTCTTTGTAACTTAATGTCCATGGTTGGAAAAGATGCAAATGAGGATTGGGTGGAAGATGCAGTAATTAAGAAGGAGGTTTGTGTTTTGGAAAGTTGCCATTACCATTAATTTGTGTTTTGGGAAGTTGCCATTAACCTTAGTCTTTCAGGATCTGCTACCATATAAAGTCACAAGGTTTGTGGGGACTTTTGGATACCTTCCCCTACCGAGTTGTAAACTATTTATACTCAATGAATATAACAAACTCACGAATATTTAAGTAGATTATAGAGAAATATACAAAACCTGGTACAAGAAGATTATCCAGTAGTAAACCTAGGAGCAACTGAATTGGTTTAACTTAATTACTTGTTATCAAATTGTTGGAGAGATATTCTCCTTTATAACGCAAATTTACATTTTCAGCGATTAAAATCACAACCTTTTTATTTAGTACAAAAATAGTTTGATTACCATTGATCCAAGCTAATCGGAACATTGACGAGAATAAAGTGATTATGACCCTTTTCTTACAAACCTAAAGTCTTCCATATGTTTTCAAATTCCACCTATACTGAACTTGTGAAATTAGGTGAATGCTTTGATTGAGTCTTGTTTCTTCTTTTTAATATGTTTCGTTTGTTCCATCATGGCTTAGAAAAATCGGACTTTTGGGGAGAGGAGAAAGGAGGAGAAGACACTAGGATTATTTTAGTGTAATCCACCTAATTCAAAAGAATCCAATGGTTGGATGAGTCAGTGAATTCCATATCCCGGGGGAATAAGTCAAAGGTAGGCGATCTTATATCACACTAGCGAACTTTTAGAATATTTATTTATCTTCTCTTTCCTACCCAGATCTGAACTTGTGAAATCAATATATTTGAAATTAACCTTTAACCTGTCCTTGTTTTAAGATCGGTTTTATAATCACTAAGAATGTTTTAAGATTGGTATACATTGCTCTTCAGTAATTTACTCAGGTAAATTCTCCTTTTCATACTGTTCAATCTTGGTGGACTACTTTACAAATCGCGAATGACCACTGCTTAATTTGTACACATATCCATCTTGCTTTATTTACTCACCTTGTCGTTTAAAAACTCTCCTCCATTGACAGATGTTTACCTTGAAAATGATATGGAAACTAATTCCTGCCCTAAGCAGTGGCATAGCTGTGAGCAGAATAGGAAGGAGAAGAGATTACAAGATAGGACTCAATCAATTTAAAAGACCTTGGAGTTCCAAAGAACTTAATCAATATATACCCAAGAAATTTAAAAGAGCCAACATGTCCAGTTGCAAAGTTTCACATCTGCTTATTGAATAAACTCGAAGAGGATGAATATAAATTGGGTAAAATCTTCTCTTCCAGAGGTTTTGTGTTCAATTTTTCTTTTCATGGATATGCAAATAACTCCTGGAAATTACCCAAGATTTCCCGCATCTTGCTTTTTCATAGTTTAGCATCATTAAATTCTTAGAAATGCTGGACTATAATCACTGACCAGATGCTCATTTATATCCGATGAGTTGACTGAGATGAGAACAATTCTTATCACTAATTATTCAAGTGTTGGTGGTAAGGAACAATAAACTCATCGGATAGTGCCTGAAACAGAATTTGTTTCTTGACATCATGCCTGCTAATCAAATCCATTGATCAATTACAGAGATTCATGATATTTATGGACTTGAAAGAGTTGTATTTGTTGAAGCATAACTAAAGACATGCACTTGCAATTCCTAAAGACTCAGCTCTGCTATGATGAGGAACTTTTCTCCTGATGATCCTGAGACTACCGCGGTATTGACAATGTCATACTGATTTCGTTGGTAGATGAAGATTCCTGCTTGTTTGAAGAATCTGATTCAGCTGGATTCCTTCCTGTGAAAAATCCAGGCTGCTTAGGTTCAGGCAACGGATTTTCACTGCCCAACATCAAAGCCACAGTTGACATATTTGGCCTATCTTCAGGTCGTTGTTGAACACACAATAGGGCCACATGTATGCATCTTATAACTTCAGCTAGATTGGCCGAGTCAACAAAACATTTATCAAGCAGCTCCATTGGTGTGCCTTCATTCCACAACATCCATGCCTGAAAATGTCAGAATCATGGTTAGTATTTTGGATTTGATAACTAAAAGATGTCCAGGTTAAAGAATAGGATCTTACTCTAAATACTTACATGACCGAGGAGGTTAAGATCATGGCCTGGGTGACAAAATCCTCTGTTTCTCCTTCCACTCACTATCTCCAGAACCAAGACTCCGAAACTAAAGACATCAGATTTTACAGAGAACATTCCATCCACTGCATACTCAGGAGACATATAACCACTGAAGAAGTATCATTGCTTAGAAATGTTCTGAAAACTAAAATGACATTGATGTAACAAGTTTAGGTATACCCACAATGTTCCAACAACCCTATTAGTGTTTGCCTGAGTTTGATCTGCACCAAATGTTCTTGCAAGCCCAAAGTCTGAAATCTTAGGGTTCATTTGATTGTCCAGTAAAATGTTGCTGGCCTTGAGATCTCTATGGATGATCCTCAATCTGGAATCTTGATGAAGGTATAGAAGTCCTCGAGCAATCCCGCAAATAATCTGGTTTCGTTTTTTCCAGTCCAGCAATGTGCTTCTGGTTTGATCTGTTGCAATGTTCATTCATGTTAGTTGCATATCTACTGAATTCAGAAGCAGAAACATTTACTCTGAACAGGATCAAACCGAAGATAAAGGAGTCCAAGCTTTTGTTGGGCATATATTCATAGATTAGCATTCTTTCATCTTCATGAATGCAACAACCGAGAAGCTTCACAAGGTTGCGGTGTTGAAGTTTAGAAATCAATATAACTTCATTTTTGAACTCGTTCAAACCTTGCCCAGAACTCTGTGAAAGCCTCTTGACAGCAATTTCTTGCCCCTCTATCAGGGTGCCCTATATAATCATTCATACAAATTGTTAAGAGTGTAAATAGAGAGGTATCTTACACCAATTGCAAGCCTTTTGATTACCTTGTATACAGGTCCAAAACCACCCTCTCCCAGTTTGTTTTCTATTGAAAACTTATCAGTGGCATCTGTTATTGTGGTCATACTGAATATAGGTAATTCCATATCCTCTTTTCTGCGTTCAGAGTTGTCATTCTCTCCATTATTTTCTTTCGCTAGAACTGAAATGGGCAAGAAAAGCAACAGAAGTGATCAACATGATGTATGAATTACTGAATAAATAATCAGGCATGCCGTTCAACTTAAAGCTTCTTATCATAGAATGATATCGGCAGCTTAACACCCTGTGTCACGCATGAGATGCTAGGTAGGTCTTCAGTTTTTTCTTTAATTTATTTATTTAGGTAAGTCTTAAGTTTTGAATACTTATGTTGGTATCAGCTTACCATGTCGCCTGACATTCCTTCTCCATGCGTAAAAAATCATCCCTAGTATAAGCAAGGTCAAGGCCGACAAAACGGTTCCTGCAATTATTTCTGCTCGCTTCTTCTTGCTGGAGGGTTCATTTTCATCTGAAAGCATGGACTTATGGTTGGTGGACATGGTTCAAGAAATTATAAAGTAAAGTTGTATTAGCTACCGAAGTTAAAAGCATGAAGATAAGTTGCACAACGCAGCAAAGCTTGGCCAGATACCCTTGTTAGTTTCGTCCTCTATTTATCCTATTTTTCGACGAGCCTACATTACATTGTCCAATTTTGAAATGGACAGAAGAGTTTAAATCAGCTGCATTATTAGTGTTTGTAGAATCTGACGGTACCTTGTTGTAAGCAGAAAAATTAAGTTACAAACTCTTTTCGTGTTCTCTCGACTAAAGCAGTAAAATAACAAACTGGAAGCATAAATCTGAGGCATAGACCTTTGTTGTTACTGATATCTTGTTCTTTATTAATATAGAAATTCTTTATCCTAGGAAGAGTAAAAGAATGACGTACCTAATTCTGATGCAGCTACACGTACGTATAGGTCTTGCCCCCCTTCGATCGATACTCTTAGGTCAGTCAGGTTTCCAAACCAAAGCAGGCAGCCACTTCCACCGTGGCTGATATCTAAACTTGAATAAGCACTGCAAGAGCAGTTTTTCAAGCACAGGCTCTTACATGCTATAAGATCAATGCTCTTGTTGAACCGGCAAGAAGATGTGTCTGGTAATTTAATGTTTGTTAGCCTCACAAAGCCATCCGTATCATTGCAGGACAATGGAGTTCCTCGACCACACCCTTCGGACCAAGTTTGTGAACCCCAATCATTTGGAGAATTTGGCAAGAAGCCCTTCAAGCATGAACATACAGGATAGTTGTTGATGTTGCAGCTTGAATTTGCCCCACACAAGCCATAAAAGTCACATTGATCAGCCTGAGTCGTAGCAAAAATCACCCAGTCATTTGTTCTTTCACTCCATGTGAAGCGCTGTAGAAGTCCTGAGGGGTTTAACGTGTACCTCTGATAATCTGTACTATTTAGTTCAAACTTGAAAAAGATTTCAGACTCTTTCATCACAAATTCAAATGTAAAAGTTGAAGTAGACATTAGCCGAGGAACTCCGGTGAGGCGTAGGCCATCCCACGAACCTGCTCTAAACATTACTTTAGGTCCATTCCTTATAAATACTTGTGGATAGCCATGGATGTCTATGGCCACGAAATATTGACCTCTACCAGGATCTTCAGTGCTCTTCCAAGATTGCAGAAACCACTCATGACCAGTAACTAAGTTTCTGCCAATTTTAAGTCCTGGTAGGATCGTATCACAAGGATAATCAAAACCCTGCCACAGAAAGTTTTGTGCTGCACTATCATTTCCTTCCCTTACAATAAGATTACCTGAATCCAACAGCTGCGCAATGGGGCTTTGTGCAGCTCTTGTTGTATTGGACTGCCAAACAATACCATTTGTGTCATTAACAATAAGCAGTAGTCCTTGACTCGTGAAATTTAGCTCTCCAAGAGAGTTGGAAGCTGGAATGTCTCTGTTAGCAACCCATACAATTATCTGAGGAGATTTCTTGTACCATAATCCCAAGTACCTGTTTTTAGAATCTGCAGGGCTGAAAAATCCTAACTCGTAGCCTCCATCAGCTGAAATCAGAGTGTCTCCATCCTTCATTGATTGCCCTGGATATAGAGTATCTATAGTATAAAAGCCTCTTAAGCTGGAGAGCAGAATGGCAAACACAAGAAGCACTAAGCTCCCCATTTGACTAGCACTCTCTTTGAGTTCTGTTTCCATATTGTACATATATACAAGAGAATATGTTAGTACCTGTAAAAGTTGAAAGCTACCTCCACTCACGAAATCCCTCCTATTGTCAATGGATAGAGGTCTTGGAAAATGGTGACGACTGACATGTGGTACAGATTATAATTGCCAATCACCAAACTGGTCAATATACAGCAGAATTGGCATCTTTGACAAGATAGGTTTCTTTAATGTCAATGAAAATTATGGTTTTATTTAAAAAAACAAATGTCGCGGTCCCATGATCACCAAACAGTTTGCCCTGACCGCTATGTTTTCTTGTGATTATCGTCACATCCTGTGCAAGTTGAAAATATGAGCACGAAGGCCCCAAAAGTAAGCATCTTGTGTCAGCATTAGTATATTCTGCTGCTGATTGGTAAGAGCGAATTTCTTTTGGTCTTAGTTTTGAGACAACCAACCCCAAAAAAAAAAAAAGTGCCTGGCGGAATGGACTTGAGAAAAGTTTGTGATGCATCAATAAAGATGTGAATGGGAAGACCCGAGTCAATCAATTAAACAAGGAGCAAATACATAAACTGTCTGATAACGTCACCACAGGACTTTGTTTTCAACCTTGCATTAGCTTTTAGAACAGTCTACACGGTTTATCCAAGAAGAACTCCGCGTAAATACCACAATCAGATGGTCTAAAAAGGTTGGACAAGCTTTGAAATTTCGTAGATCTCTCATCACTATTTTCTTCAGTTGCCATGGTTGAAATAAATAAATGATGAACTTTAAGATATTGCATATTGAATTGGTTCCTTGAGCCCTCATC
Organism: Erythroxylum anguifugum; assembly: GCA_027478595.1. Classification (NCBI taxonomy): domain Eukaryota; kingdom Viridiplantae; phylum Streptophyta; class Magnoliopsida; order Malpighiales; family Erythroxylaceae; genus Erythroxylum; species Erythroxylum anguifugum. Next base: position 80,643,289 of record JANIPN010000219.1, read on the forward strand.
GTGCAGGTTCACAACATGGAATACTTATTTACTATTCATTAGGTACTTTACCAAATGAAAAACAAAATAATTAGCTGATATTTCAATAGGAAGCTAATTCCTTATGTTATGCACCTTACGTTCCATCCCATTCCAGTCATAGCTTATTCGTTTCAAATAGTTATTTATTAGAGGGTGAAAAGGAACTTTTCATATATTGATGCCCGATTATCACCATGACAAACGCTGATGCTTCCTCATCCACTACAAATCTTGCAAACACCATATCAATGACAAACTCGACCACAGCTCTTGTGGTTTTGACTCCAATTTCTGTTAAATTGAACGGATCAAATTATCCGGCTTGGAGAATACAGAACTGCTGCAGATAAAAGCTAGAACAAAATATAATTTGAACCATCAACGATGGGTACATGTAATCCATTAATGCACGCTCATTGACCCATAATCCATGCTGCTTCCTATCGTAACCAAACAAAATATTACACTGGCAGGTCAAAGTAGGTAGTTCATGACACATTGAAGTATATTTACTAGATGATGAAGCGGTAGAAAGTGTGAAACATCATCAACACTTGGTATATTTTGAATAGGATACACGCTTTGTCCGAAAAATCTTCCATAATGTGTCTATCATGGCTTTTTTACCGAGGATCAAGCGTGGTGATAGTAATATCATTAGTTGAGGTTGACTTATAATAGCTAGAAGAGGACTCTGGTTCAGGTACATTCCTTTCGGTGAAAAAACCTGGTTGCTTTGGTTGAGGCAGTGTACTCTCTCCACCAAGCATCAGAACTACAGTTGACATGTTTGGCCTGTCTTCAGGATTCTGCTGCACGCATAGCAAACCTATATGAATGCATCGTATTATTTCAGAAATGACGGCTACTTCACCTGAAATATCCTCAAGTAGTTCCAGCGGCCTCTCTTCTAGCCATAGTCTCCATGCCTACAGCAAAGTTAAATGTCAAGTTCAGTTTTCGTTCTTTGTTTGTATACAAAATATTTTAAAACCTTTCACTCATTGAGCCTAAAGGTTTGATAATTTTAAGAATACGGTTCCTAAAAGAGATCATTGAAACACTTCTTTTTGGTAGTAGAATTGAACATACTTCTTCCATAAAAGTTTATACACTATGGTTTTACTTACATGTCCAAGAAGGTTGTGATGATGGTTTTGACTGTAAAATCCTCTGTTTCTTCTACCAGTAGCAATTTCTAGTACTAAAACTCCAAAGCTAAAGATATCAGACTTCACAGAGAATAGCCCATCGATAGCATACTCAGGAGCCATATAGCCGCTGATAAACAACATTTGTAAACTATTAGGTAATAGGTGAATCCTTTTACAAATAAAGGGAACAAATAGAACATAAGCATGCAAACTTACTATGTGCCCACAACTCTATTTGTGTTGGCCTCAGTTTGGTCACCGCCAACTATTCTTGCCATGCCAAAGTCTGAAATCTTCGGATTCAAATCATTA
>JANIPN010000219.1:80653997-80665006 GCA_027478595.1 Erythroxylum anguifugum
CTATGCTTTTCCTTCTTGGACTTACTTCAAACACCTCCTAGGAAGCTTGGAAATCAAAACCCTAACACCCACCTTTCTCTTCTCTTTTCTTCTTCTTTCTTTCTTCTCCACGAACTCTCCCTCTCTTCTCTCCTTCAATTTTCGTCCACCTCACTCTCTTCACCTACAACTCACTTATTTCCTTCCCTTTTTATACTTCCTCTCATATAACTTAAGCCCATAAGGCCCAAAGCCCACTTGTCTTTTAAATGCTAAACCTCTCCTATCTTCAACTTAAGCCCATTAAACTCTAACCACTTAAGCCCAACTTAACACATTTAATCACATTAATTCTTACCACCTAACCTCATTTAATTCCTTTTAATACATGCTACCAACTTCAATTAATGCTATCATAATAAATTAATGTCAACTTAATTTACTCCCTTAAGGCTTTATAAACTATCTAATCATGCTTAATTATATTAAAAAATTTCGGGGCTAACAATAGAAGAGGCCCCTCAACTTGATCATACAAGTTTTTTTGTTTTATTTATCTGTATTATGAGAATTAGTTCAGATAAAAGTTTCATAATCATACACTAACCAAAAAAGTGAAATTTCACAAAGTGGAAGAATGAATAAACTCATCATAGAATTTGGCAAGCCACAATCTTGACTTTCTTTATACACTGCCACTATGTCAGTACCTCTACAACATTGCTAGTTAAACAATTCTTACAACCATTATCTACAATGTAAATTTCAATTCTTGACATTGATTTCTATTATTAATGTTGTATAGTATACCAAAAAATGAGGTCTGGTTTTTGAGGTTTGCATCTTACATAATTTGTGTTCTGAAAACAACAACAATAAATGACATTCTCTGTGTTCAAGTTTCCATGGAATCATCTTGTATATTCAATGTACCCATCCTGTGTAATCGTAATATTCCATATAATGATGCTATTCTTATTGATAAAGTGATTGGCACCTATAATTGAAATGAGGCATGAGCAGAAAAGAAACCATTCAATTTCATCAAAAGGAAGACCATAAAAGACATCATAGCTAACACAAAGATCATCAGTTGTAAGAATTTTTACCATTTTTCAATCTAAAATATCAATAATTTAACATCTGTTACATTAAGGGTCATTTTGAGTTTTGTAAGAATCCATAATGGAAGTCAACAAGAAGAGTAGGAATAGTAGGAAAAGTTCTCACCTTGACTTTTACAGACTTTAATAACTTACTATTTGGAGTAACAAACCCTTAGCCAAGGAGTTCAAAAGCATTTTCGTTGAGCTATCACTCAAAATCAATACAATTCCGTCAAGAAAATGCCAAATAACAAACTGAACCAAAAAAAGAAAAATAAAATAAAATAAACACAAGTATAAAATAGATACCTCATGAATCAAAAATGGAAACGATTTCATAGTCAAACATCTTTCGTGAGACAAATCTGCAAGTAAACTCAATGTTATATGAACACGCAAAAAAGAAGAATAAAGAAAAGTGAAGCAGAGAAGCAAAAAAGAAGGCTAACCACTAAAGATGAGGGCTTTAATTGGAAATGCACATCTTGGCAATTGGTGAAGAGAACATTTATGCTAAAGGACTCGAAAGCGGATCAACAAGAACGATTAAAATGATCAGTAGTGATGATGCATGAAGGAGGCAAGACGCCAGATTGGAGAACCCCGTTTACTAAGTTTCTGAGAGAAAGAGGGTGAATATTTGAGGATTTAGGGTTTTGAGTAAAAATATAAAATAATTTTTTCCTTTTTTGAACATCTACGTGCGTTTTTTACATGGCATTTGAAATCCATCTAACCTCTCTAAATCGACTTAACGACGCGTGTATGACACTGTCATATTTCTGTCTAAAATAGCCTAAAATTGACCATACTCGATAACAATTAGACCTTAATTAAGCAGGTTAAAATGTTTGGCCCTAAATTGATCAAACCCAAAAAAGCTTGACCCAAATTTAAGCATTTAGCCTATACATAGAAAGTTACTATAAATGTATGACATGATATGGACATCCCAATCATATTGGGCTTAAGTCCATAACCATCCATCATGCAAGTCCAAACAATCCTAACGTGCATTCTCTAATGCATCAAATTAAACACATAAGTTTTGGTTGTGACAATTTTTGGTTCCTAAAATTTGGAAGTCGATTCAACTCTTGAATCAAATTGCTTATTAATTTTAATCTCGGCTAAATTTAATTTTGCATGTCATTTTGATTTGGAATTTAATATTAATCAAATTAAATTAAACTCCAACTTCCATAAAATTAATTCAAAAATTAATACACCTTAAAATTAATTATTTGATGTCAAAATTAAACACTTTAACTTTGTCACACATGTCACTTTCTAGTCATACCAGAAAATTTAATGTTCCACTTAAATTAATTCTCAAAATTTTCCAAAATTTCCAAAACATCATATTGTCATTCCATACATCTCCAAATCATTTCAATTTCATGAAAATAATTTTGAAATCACCCAAAATCATCAAGATAACCGAAATTAAACTTAGACACATAAAAATGACAAATTTGACATCTAAAATTTTTCCAGAAATCTAATTTTGAGAAAATTCATTTTGGCATGCATAAGACATCAAAACAACACTTTTTTATCATATAAAAATATTTTTAAGGATTTGGAACCGAAACATACACATACAAATTATCAAACAAAACAGATCCATCAATTTCAACAAAACCGACCAAATCAGTTTACTATTTGAAAAATTAATTTAAAATTTTTAATTAATTCTGTAAAAATTCCAAAGGATTAAACACGTTCTAAATATGTTGACATAATTATTCCATAATCAAATTCCAAGAAAAACATGTTCAACCTCTATAATTTAGCCAATTAACATCATATGTTCTGCAGGAAAATAGTTTTCATACATGTTGTATGAAATTTGAAAATAAATATTTTAATCACATTAAAATCAATTTTCAATCATGAAACCATCCACAAACATCTCATGAGAAGATCAGTAAAAGAAAATCGTGAAAATAAATTTTCATAATTTAATTTCAAATTTTCTAAGAACAGAAACTCAGCTTTCACAACCATACAATCCTATTGCACATGTAATTAAAACTATATCTAATAGGCATAAGATGGCTCTGATACCAGTTTTGAGTTTTGATCTTGCATCACAGGCATCTAAAATAGAAAATAGTAGCGAAAATATAAAACAAAACCCAAAAAGCCAAGAACTTTCAAGTGCCATTAGATGTAACCTTAACAAAACATGAACTTAAGATGTAGCTTTGTGATGTATTCTTTGAGAGAGTGTTGTAGAGAGTGAGAGAAGATGATGAACACTTCACCGAAAAGTCTTTTGTTTTCACACAACACTTGCACGAAATTGATGTTTCTTACACTCTTTGACCTTCCTCTAACCCCCAACATCAATGAAGAGTTAGTGGGAATTAAATGGCTTTTAATCCCACTTAATTTAGCATGAAAATTTCACTCACCCCTTCTTTAAAGGGTAATTTTGTCATCTTGCTTATTAAAGGATAATTTTGTAATCTTGCTTAACACATGTGTCGTGTGATTTACAATCAAATGACCCTAAACTACCATACTTATGTAGCTTAGTCATATATCTCTCATATCTTGGATCCCCATCCAAAACCATTTTACTCATTCTTCAGATCTTCAATGCATATGACCTATTAGGTTTCTTGTTATGATGACCACTTGAATTAAAGCTTAATTCAAGCAAGTCATGAGTGATATATAGCAATACAATATGACCCCTAATTGGCCGGAAAGTCAGTGATTTGACTACGAACCTTTCCATAGACAATGTTTCTGTGCAATTCATCCTTTCACCATTTATACCCCACTAGGTTCAGAGTATGATTAAAGTATCAACTCCCACTAGACTGACTACGTCACATCTAGCGCAAGTGATGTTAGTTCTTGTCCTTGAGGCTCATTACTCAATTGGATATCTCATTGAAGACTATCTTCATGATATTTCCACTTTGAACAGAGATTCCTGAGTAATGATCCCGACAAGAGGCCGTAGATATCATCTCCTTTTATCAAGAGTGATGAATCCTTTATTGACTACTAATTACCTTCGAATATCTTAAGTTGTACCCAATCACCAACTTATGAGCAATCTCTAAGAGGTAAGGAGGAGTGAAGTCAAAATACAGGATTTGTATCCAAGATATCCTTGAGCACCTCAAATCTAAGGATATTTGCATCATTGCTATGATGAGACTATTATTGACACTAGAATAGATTATCCATATGATTGTATCATGGTAGATCATCCAATGTACTTACTACTCTTAGCAAGCATCCATATGTTAACTCTAAACAACTTATGATTACAACTTATGAGATCCACTGCTTGATCTAATCAAGGAATATAACAAGTGTTAGTCTGTCCGGATTAATAATGTCCCATCTCATTAATCCTATGACAATGGATAATTTAGATACTAACATAATTACACATGATAGGAATCTCATTATCATGATTTTCTTCATGTTGTATAATGTATCACGGATTTCATTAATTCGATTTAAGATCACTATCAATTCATAAAGAACATGAACATCAAATGAACGAAAAAGCTTTTTTATTAATAAAAAAGATTTGTCCAATAAGTGCTAAAGGTGATTGCCTTTAGAGTACTTCTCTAACACTTAGACAGATCAAAACAAAAAGTTGACAGTTGGATGTGAAGAAGTAAGTCCAAAGAACAACATATTAAAATTTCATACCGATAAAAGGTCGTTTGGTGGTCAATCGAAGCTGGAAAAATATTGTTGCACAATTTCTCGCTTTTCTTCACTTCCTAGAATACTCTTCATAAATGAGAGAAAATGGATATTTCAAAACCCGTATCATATTAATAATATATGGGATTAATCTCACATAGTAAAACACCTGAAATTGATCAAAAGTCATATATAGACTCTTCCTGTAGGAGGGACAAATGATAATAAGTTAATAACTATAAACGTGGAGATAGAGGAAAATCTTGAAATGAAGTAGGATTATTTTAGTTTGTTTAACCTATATATTTAGGTTTTCTTGGTTATTGTTCAATTCTCAATGATTACAAAGTTTATGCTTTCTCTAGTTTAAGTTTACCACTCACACTTTTATTTTTTGTTTATTTAATGTGGTACTTTTTCATTTTATATTTAAATTAATGAACAATATGCTAAATATTCAACATAAATAAAATTGTTTATAGTGTTAAGTTGGCTAAAATGTTCATGACCAATCAAAGTGATATTGAAATTAAACTGAAGATTGTTATACATGAAAAAACAGTGAAATTTTTGTCTGAATTCATAAAGGCAGTCTAAGTTTAGGATGAAGTTACACTTTCTAGGTAAAGGTTCTCCTTCACTTCGATTATATATAGTTAAAATACCACATCAGTATCTTTTGGTGATATTCTCATTCTATTCAATAATTCCTCATATGTAAACAGAACGGAAGGTGTGAGTCTGCGTTTGTAAACAGTTAGGATGTGCATGTTTAAGGTGAATAATTTCCAATTCTTTCTTTTTAGACAAGTGGTGGAGTCTTGAATTAATTTCTTACTATGAAATGATAGTACACAGGAGAGGATTATATAATTACGGGAATATTTGATTTCAATTTTGATCTTTGTGTTTTAAAATTATTTTTTAATTTCAATATAATTATATTTTTATTATCCTAATAATTAAATATTAGATCAAACTTGGAGATAAATTAAATTTATGAATTAATTAAGTGTACAAATTTATTTTACTCTTATAAATCATCTATTAATAAATATTATTATTCATTATATTTTATTAAAATTAACAATTAAATAAGTAAACTTTTATAAATTTTATTCATAAACTAATATCTATTATTTATATATATTAATTATTAAACTAACTTTATTTGAAATTATGTATTTTAAATATATTTTATTAAATAGTTATCAATTTGAAAAACCTATATTTTTCAAAATAAAAATTGAAACTTAAATTAATTCTAAAATATAAAATTGGCAAGTTTTATTAATAATTTTCATAAGTTATAAAAATTTAAAGAAAGTAAAAATAAATTAAATTAAAGTAAATATATTTTATTGAATTTAAAAAGCTAAAACAATAAATTAAAACAAAGACGTAAACACAAACCGGCCCCTACTGTTGAAGGCAACAAAACAAGGCACTTTTGTGCTGGCACAAATCACGTATCTAGGAAATAAACGATAGAGTAGTTTTTTTTTTTCTTAGACTAGGGTATTCACCGACGGATCCAGTGACTAATCCCTTCGTTGATTTGTAGACACCTCACAAAATGAACAGCTAAAGTAGCTTTTTGATTGCACTTGCCCAAACCATAATCAATAATTATTTTGACTTCATAGTACAAAGGAAATTGCGGAATAAAAGCCTTAATTGAATAATTAGTTTTTCCGGTTGGCCACACTCCCATTAGGAAGGTGAAGCAAACGCTTGGCAAGGCATGTATCAACAGCTCCAGCGTACATATCTTCCAAGCTGTACTTGAACCGAAACCCCATGTCTGTAAGCTTTTTTGATGAGAATGAGATCATCTCCAATTCATCTTTCACGCCTTCGAATCTAGATAAACAGCAGTTATTAGCTCAAAAATAATTTCATATCTTAAACCTAGCTAGTTATGTATGCGTATACAATTTAAGAGGTAGAAAGGTGAAATTTACTTTGATGGAATGTCATACTCCGGGTAATTTTCCTTCAGCAACCTCGCGATATCAAGAATGGTAGCGTCGTGGGAGGAGCAAATGTACCGACCTTTGGCTTCAGGATGCTCATAAAGATATATGTGAGACATGCAGAGATCATCCAAGTGTACGAACTGACATTGCTTGATGATCGAGTAGTGAGCTTCATTCCCTGTAAAACAACCCAACAGAACAGTTGTATACCATAATACACTGTATTTTTGGCTTATTTGGATCATAGTTATGTAAGTGTTTGTTTACTGATGGGAATTGTGTACTTACCGGTTAGAGGAGAAAGGGCAGTTATTAGACTTGGTGGCATAGAAGGCATAAGAAATGGACCAACCACTAGAGTTGGTATTATGGTTATGAAATCAAGATTGTTCTCTTTAGCAAATTTCCATGCAGCTTGCTCAGCCAGCGTCTTGGACACGAAATACATCTGGAAAACATAAAACAATTTATCAGATTGATCAATTTCTACTAGCCGGACAGCTCAAGAAGTACCCAGGTCGACAAAACCTAATAATAGAATCCTTTTAAAACCATCAAAAAACACTATTTCTCAACAGAGAAAAAAAAAACTTTGAAAACACAATCTTAGTTTTATCATAGTTTGTTGTCAGATCGTATAGTAGCTGGGTAGAGTCATTTATAGGAGTACGGATAAACTATGAGCCTTTTCTTATTTTTATTTCAACTGGTAAGAATTTCGTGCCGTGTAAGTAACGTTCATGATCTTAATTTTTGAAAGTAAAGACGACAGGATTATACTAAAATTGGGTTTATACGTTGAACGTGTCTTGGGGTATATTTTTTCGAGCGAATAAAAGCATATTGAATGTCTAGAAAATTTCTTATATCGATGCAACTAAATCTTAAGAAAACAAGCACGAGATTCTTAAGCAATTGCATGACTGCTTGATTGATATTAATCGTCCAAAATGAGCATCTAAATCGATCATTACTAGAAATTTATGACGCTACGTTCCTTTTGTATTGCGTGTGAAAAGTCCTCACCAAATGATCATGAACTAATACCCGCCCAAATGTCACATTAATTAAGACGAAATAAACCCATCGAGAGTAGCTAGGTTAGACACGTAATAATTTAAAAGAATATACGTCAAACCAAATGGTTATGTTGCAAATTATATTGTTACATTGAGTAGCCCAACAGCATTTAGAATGTAGCCTTTAACTTTCGCAATTACAATAGATCATATTGATGCAGGCTGTACAGATTTTAAGGTTTGTATTTATATCTAATATATGTAAACAGGGGCGGATCTAAAATTTTTTTTAAGTGGGGGCAAAATTTTAATGGAAAAAAATTTATTTTTAATAAGAGCAAAATTTTATTTTTTTTTATAAGATCAAAACTTAAAATAATAATTTTTCATATAAAATTTGGTGGAGGCAGTAGGGGGCAAGTGTCCCCAACGTAACTCCGTCCTGCATGGAAAGGGCGATCATTTAGCAGATTGATCAATGATATTCTTTTAATTTTCAGAGAAAAAAAGAACTGTGAAGTATCAAATTTTTGTCATTCGAAATTTGCACCCAATAAACAAAATTAGGAGCTCCGCTAATGAACACAATCTCTTATCTTATAAATTGAATTTCAGATATATAGTAGGTCCTTCTTAAGCAAGCGGAAAAGAAATTGGAAGTGTAACAAAAGAAAAAAGAAGTTACTAACCCATCCAGTCATTTTAATGTTGCGGCAAAAATCAACGTCGCTCCAACAGGTCTCATCGTAAATCTTCCTCTCCTGCGCTTGCATACTTACAGTTCCAGCTGATGAGGTAAAGACTAACCTTTTTACTGTTTTCGCATTCACGCATGCTTTCATTATGTCTATCATTCCGTTTATTGTTGGATTTATCACTTCATTCTGCAAAAAAAAAAAACGTTTTATCACTCACCCTACGTAGATTTTTCTCTTCCTCCCTCCAAGGCTTTCCTTAACAATGATATATATGTGTGTGTGTATTGCCTTCAACAGCTTAGCAGCTATGGCAATACTTCCTTTAACTTTTCTATAGCTCTATTATGATCAAGGGACCGATTACATAAATTAATTATTTTTATTAAATAATGAATTTATTATTACCCTTAAAAAAAAGGAATTTATTATTAGCCCCGCCGTCCAAATCTAAGATCAAATCCCACACTTCTTGGTAGAGAGATATGAATGGAGACAATTGTCTTTGCTTAAAGATCTTGACTTTAACACTGTGACGGAGCGAAAAATTTAGTATAGAGGGTTCAAATATTTATTTTTTAAAATTTTAGGGGGCCCAATATTTTACTGACCCTTAAATAATTCTGTCCTTATATATATATATATAAGGACAGAGTTATATATATATATATATTAGAAATAATTTTTAAAAAAAACTTGGGGGCCAATGCCCCCATATAGTTCTACATAGTCCAACAGTACAATCTGTGATTTGATTTACGTGCGTTACGTGGGAGAAAAGCAAGCTTATTGCCTCACTCTATTGGAGATATACGTTAACTGTGAAACTGAGAAGAAACAGGACGAGGTGTCCTCTTCTCTTCATGATTAAAGACATGCAGATTATATAAACTTTATACCTCAGGGTCCTTGGACTCAAAATCCATTGGTGTAGCTACATGGAAAACTCCTGTGCACCCTTTAATGGCCTCATCATAGCTTCCTTCAATTGCAAGATCAGCTTTCCATAAAGTGAGATGTGTCTTTGCATTTGGCAACTCTAACAAATGATTTACCTTCTTCATATTGTCTGCAAATGGATATTTTAACAAAAATCAATAACTTTTTCAAACGACATAAAACAATGCGAAGGAAAAAGAAGTTATTAAGACCGTCACCTGGGTCTCGCACGGTGCCTCGCACCGTGTAACCTCGCTCCAGGAGTCTCATGATAAGCCATGAACCGATAAAACCAGAAGCACCAGTCACACAGACCACTTCACTCTGCGCCATTTTTGTGTTCCTCTTCTGACTTCTAGAACTAAATACCTAGGACACATATCGCAGGTTTTACACATGATGCTTTATATAACAAAAGAATCCATCTACTTGCCAGCCGCCGGTCAATCGAATTCCTATGGCACGTGATGTGAGTAGCCGTTAGCTACCTGCAAATCTCATCTATCTAGCTACCGCCGTGGACCCCTGGTTTATCGTTACCTCACGATAGTCGATAGTACAAAAATGATACTGTTAAAATGTAATTAATTATTGTACATCCCACAGAAAAATATCTAACATTAGCGTGGGGTGGATGGCACCTTATTTTAAATGGCCACTAAGTGGCTTTCAGAGAATACATTGCTTGAAAGAAAACACGAGAAGAACCTAAGAGGCTAAGACGGCAACATAGCACCAAAGCTTGGTCTTTGTGGGAAAGAAGCTAAAAAACCCTTTTTGTCGGTCATGACTCCCGAGGTATGTCCACGTTTCTCTATAATGTCACAATTTTTCTTGATTTTGTCAGGATACGATAAACTAAATTTTGATTTAAAGTGGTATTTTGAGGACATTAAATTATAAAATAGCTCTGTGCAGTAATTCATGGTCATTATAAAATAATAATATTTTAATTATTATTAAGTCATTTCTTTAAATTATTTATTTTTCGCTGGTATAAGTCCATATAATATGTTTATCTGGCTTATTGCATTAGTAATTGTGAGATAATTTTTAATCTAAATTAATGATTTAGTGGTTATATTATTTCTAACAATGAAATTTTTACGTAAAAATAAAAAATATTGCATTCTTGTTTTATAGCATTGGCATTTAATTATCTTATTCATCATCTACTTGAAACGTTTTGAAGAAATTACTTTTTGAAAAGAACAAAAACTTTATGACACTTAAAATAATGAAGCTTGGATATTAAACTCAGAAAGATGACTTCGATTGAATGCAGAATCACACAAGATACAAAGGAGATATATACAAGATGTTGTTACAAAAAATAGGAAAGTATATGTGGTATAACTAACTTTGTCTAATACACCCTGCCCTCACCTCCCCCCACCGGCTGGAGAAGCAAAGCAAAGCCGAAGCTTGGAGACAAAATGAGAAAACAGTTGTTTAGGAAGTGGCTTTGATAAAATGTCAGCCAGTTCATCAGAAGAGAAGACCACATCAACAGAATGATAGAATTTTATTATTATTGTGGACTAGCATAATCAACATAATTGTGTATAAACCCCGATTAATTAGATGTCAACGGTAATTCTCTCT
>JANIPN010000219.1:80765343-80780294 GCA_027478595.1 Erythroxylum anguifugum
CTTAGGCTAGCAAGATCCAATTTGCAACACACATCATAATTGCCTTTCACTAATGCAAATAAACAAAGCCAAAATTAAGCATTTTTGTTCAAAAGCAAACATGAAATTAAAGTGAATTCTTCTCACGGATTTCGCTCTTACACTCAAGTGTTTGCGGGTATGTGTTTCTCTCAAATCTCACTCTATCATCTAAGTTAAGTCACTTTTTACAAACACTCCTACAACTCTAATTTTTCAGATTCAAGAACACTTCAATAACACCTATCTTTACCATGAATCCACCTTCATTTATACTTCAAATCTCAATCTAATTCATCCATAAAATAACCTAGAACGTACAATTTTTATACATCATGAACAAAGCATAATAGTATACAATTCATGTATCATTTTTCAGCACACTTCATCATCAACATCATATACAATCCATCCTAATTCAATCATCATAATCATTCTATTATAACATGTCATAAAGATCAATCTTTTACTTACTTGTCTAGCTCAAATTTATACCTCAAAGATCAAAGCTAATTCATCTCTCCATTCATGCAGAATCATCACAAATTCAAGGTGGGAATTGGATGGCTTTAGGCTTGAATCAAAGACTATAACAAGAACAACTATATTCTAATTCTTTACCTAACTTTGTGAGGGTAAAAGCATGGATTTTGGTGTATCCATTTAGGAAGACTTAAACCAAAAATGTAGAGCTATGAGATGATGGTTTTGGTGGAGAGAGTGACGAATGAGGATGAAACACAGCAAAAACTTTTTTAACATTTGTTTAGTTCAACTAGGTGCAAGGTGTCATTATCTTAGATTAACATGTGTCCTTAAGCATGCTAGCCACTTATCCTCTTCATAAGCCACCAAATGTCACCTAGTTATTAGTCCATTTGTCACTCATTCATTGCTGTCATTTGTCAATTAATTACCTATGTCAAATGTCACTCATTTATCTATGTCAAATGTCACTTATTCATAGACTTAGTCATCCTAATTTTTCATGTATCAATTTGTCTTATCACTTGGCATTTTTCCTAAACTAAATTTACATTTTAATTCATCAAATTTTCAATTGTAACAACAAATTCCAAGTTTACTAATTATAGTTAACCAAACCAAAATTCAAGACATAAACAATACACAATTCACATCATGATCATTTTAAACCTTTCATACCCCGGAATATGTCAACTGAGTGTATATATTATCTTTGCAATGTGTATTAATTCATAATTCATTGGTGTATGGTAATGATATGCATGTGAATGAAATGCAATTCATGAATTTTCAATGATATGGCTATATGCAATATTCTAAGATTATAACCTTTAGTATGAAAAACGGGCTATTACAAAATTAAACAAAAATTTTATAAAAAGTAACTAAAATACTAAACTAAAGCAAGGTGATTAAGTATAAAATAGAAATCAATGTAAATAAAATGCTAGGCTTTTGGGCTTTATTTATGAGAAATTTCAACCATCAAATAATATTATTTGAACCTAAGATATCTACGTCCTCTGTCAAAGTTACATAAGTATATCTAATAAATAATTACTACATATTGATGCACAATTAGCATAATCTAATTCATTAAGAGTAGTTATTCAATTAATTATCACAATAAACTAGGATATCTCGATCATTAAATATATAGTGTTTGTTCTCCTAGTGCATAGATTATATTTCTCATTTCAATACTTCACAGATCGCTAAAATTGAATCTATGATAGCTAATCATAAATTCAAAATTCAAGTTTAAAGAGAATAAATTCAACTTAAGTGTTAACTAACAATACATTAATAATTGAAAAAATCTAACATAAGTTATAATCATAACCCTAATTTGGGATTTAGTTTCCAAACAAATGTTATAAAAGAAAGTAAAGAAGAAAAGGTTAGAAGAAATTTTCACAAATTACTTTCAACTTATGATGAGTCTTCCCTCAATCTTTCTCTTAAGTGGTCCTTAATGATAAGAAAGTCTAAAAAAAACTCAATTCAAGAGCTTCCCTTCTACCTAGCTTTATCCCAATTTAAAGAAATCTAATAATAATTAACAAAGAAAATAAGATAAAAGAACTCACCTAATGAATTCTTGGAATCTTTATATTCTTTGTTGCATCTTGATCGAATTCCCTTCTTTGTCTCCAAAGTGGCTCATTTCTTGTGTCAAGACGCCCTAGTTTGACTCCTCTTAACTTTCCCCCTCCTGTCTCTTAAGCCTCTTTTTCTTTTTTATAACTAAAAATCCCTAAAATTCTAAGCACCAAAACTAATGCAGACCCATCTTGGTCACATGTTGCTTAAGAATTCTCTTGAACCAAAAATTAGAATTTTTTACCTATTAACTTGGTAACTTAATAAATTGCACACTCGAAGGTTAATTGTGCGAATACAAAAGTCATTCCTTCTCCATTGAAGGATTAAAGTAGACTTGAAAATAAAATATATGCTAAAATGAATATAATTCTTATAAAAAATATGAATTCAAAATTATACAAAAAATATAACTTAATTAAAAAGGAAGTCCAAATATAGCCCGATTATAACTAAATTCAATGGATTAAAATTGATTTAGCCAAATTTTGAGTCAATGGCAATCTGAAAAAGTTTGGACTCAAATGACCCAACATGAAACCTAAATTTTAAACTTAAAAATTTAAGTTATATCAAGGCTCAAGTGGGCTCTATCCTTTTAAAAAGTTCAAACCTAAGATCTATTGTTAACCATAGTAGATGGCAAAGAAAGAAGTGAGATGGGTTCAGGAAACGGAGCTACAATGGGGGCAAGTGCCCCCATTGGCTGCAACAAATTTCATGTGAAAAAATATTATTTTAAGTTTTGTCCCCACAAAAAAAATAAAATTTTGCTCTCATTAAAATTTTACCCCCATTAAAAATAAAATTTTGCCCCCACTCAAAAAAAATTTTAGATCCGCCCCTAGATGGGTTGCATCTTTTTAGTAGTTGAAGTTATTATTACAATAGTTGCTTTCGTTGTTTTAATAATAACCTTAACCACTTATTATATTTTTATATAAAAAGTGGTTTAAGGCAATTGCAACTTGAGATTCAACGTAATTAATGATAACACTTTCTGAAAGTACACTTCCTGCTTTGATTTTTTCTTAAACATATATAACTATCCATAAATTAGAATCCCTTTTGAAACATGTAGAATAAGTTTTTTTTCGTATCTTTGTCTATATATAATGTATGATTTCTCTCGTATTAGACTTTGAGGTAAATCTTTTTACTGGCAACTCTATCTAGTTCCCAGTTTTTGACTTCCATGAGGGACCACTTCTTCATTCTTCCCTTATACAATGATTTGGGATTATACCTGCTGAAGGATAAATATGTTTTTCAATCCTTTCACGCAACACTTCAATCCAAAATTTTGATGAAAATTCAGCTGTGGTGTTTAATATGTTCACAAACCCATAAAACCCTAATTAGGTTTGTGGCACCTTCTCCTCCATTGGGTGTCGACAGCAGGAGCCAGAAAACCAGCAAGAGAAGTTAGATACAGGGATTGTTGGCATTGGTTGTCATGCGGTGGAACAGTTCCTGGACACCGGGGATAAAGGAATTTGAATGCCCTCAAATGCACCGTATGCAATTGCCACCGAAATTTTCATAGCAAGACGGTTGACGGTGTTGAGGGGTTGTATCACCACGACGAGCAATTCTCTCCTTACTGTGCCACCTCCTGCTGGGTACTTCCACCACCGTCTCGTCCTCTGGCACTATCGGCAGTTCCTGGGGGCGGTGTTGGTAGTGGGACAAGTGGCAGGTACTTTATGGAATCCCAGTAGTAACGGGTGTGGTGGGACGAAGAAAAGGTTTAGGACTAAATTTACACTAAAGGATAAGATGTTGGAGTTGGCGTATATAGAGGCTTGGTGGGAGGATTCAAAGCTGGCGTGGAGCAGTTTCTAGTTGAGAAACGACATTTTCATAAGGTTTGGATGCATAATAGCAAGCTCGTCCTTACAAGACACATGAACTTGTCACGTCGTACATGGATATTTACGTATTTTAAAATAATAAAATTTATTTTTGTTTAATTTATTTTAAATGTTTTATAAATATTAAAAAATATATTTAGTTATTTTAATAAAAATATTATAATTAAATTTGTATGCTTTTTGGGCTTTATAACTAAAAAATATATTAGCATATCCTGCTTCCTACGTACAAAAAAAGAAAAGCAAAAGTCTTTTGTGTCAACTCACTCCAAATCTTGTGGATTCAGACTTTTTCCACCGGGATCTAGTACGATTGGCGGGCTCACAACCTCCAAACACCTATACAGGTAAATTAAGTTGACTGGGTTAATTTACAGTGTAGCCTGTTGGTGTCGATGGCAGTGAAAAAATCGTAACCTGTTTGAACCCACTTTTGTCTGGTCAGAAGATGGGCCTTGAGCTGTTATGGAGTACATGGCATGGATAGGTCGAGTACCATCAGTAGAAAGCTGCATACTACATAATCAAGCCTACCTCTAGGTACCTTCGTCGGATGGACGACACCGCCTGACTCTTGGGTCAAACTTAATTCAAATGGTGCAATCAGACACAGATTAAGTCTTGCCATTGCGGGTGGATTAATTAGGGACTGTCGAAGGAGGTGATGCGGTGGGTTTCTACACCACATTGACAGAGGTTCTCCTGTAATTGCCGAATTATGGGGCGTCTACTAAGGCCTATACCTGGCATGGATGTTGGGGTATTGACGCGTGATGGTTGAAGTGTATTCCCTCGAGGTAATAAATATTCTCTCTTCCTCCATTATAATTTTAACTGAGGATAATTTTTTGGTGGCAGGTACTCATGACCTTCTACACAGAACCTGAGAAGTGCAGCTACAACATGCGAGTCGGGAAGGGAACCGGTGTGCCGATCGACTAGCATCTCTTGCAGCGATATCCAATCCAGGCCTTCATATGCTTAACGAGCCTCCGATGACGATTGTGACTTTAATTCTTCATGACCAACAAGGCATCCAGTACCGCAGAACCCTGCGCTGGCTATGGCATTTTTTGTTTGTTGTTATTTTCCCCTTGTGGCCAAAAAAAAAACAAACAAAACAAAGAGGCCGGCGGCAAAAAAGAAAAAATATACGAGTCTTCCATCTCCAAACATCGATAGGCAGTAGTGACTACTCAAAAGAACTTTTCCCAAAATAAAATAGCATGAAACTGGTAGAAGAAAGGAAAAGCTGCTCACCAAGTAGCCCAAGAGTATGATGAATCGGCTACCAATCAAAAGGGACTTAATAAAAGCTTCCACAGCCTTAACTTACTTATACTGACCCTAACACAGACTGCCACTCTCTCTCTCTAGATCTGTGGCTTGTGTGTGTGCATGTATATATATATACACACATACACTTACTGCAGAATTCCTACTTGTGTATTATATATACATGCGTTGTAGGAGCCTGGATCTGTACTATCACTAGCAGCCACTCCACTGACCCACACATACCTCTCACAACTACACACTCAGACACTCACCAGTGTGTCTGTTCTTTATACTTTTGCTTTGTAGGAAGCTATCTTTTTCACGTTTTGCAATGCCATACCCTTTAAGGGTTTGCTTGACTCCCATAAACGGTGTTGCAGAGATGCTCTTCCTTGTTTTTCAGCACATTAAAAGATGTATTCTAGTTCAAGAAGAGAAAGCCTCACTCTGCCTATCTCCTAACAAAAACAATCTTTACATATTGCTAGGGTTTCGACTTTCGAGCTTTATAGTAAAACCTCATTCTTTTCCAGGCTTTACACAATGCAGCAGTAGCTCATGTTCAACAAGATTTCATCTTCATTCTTCATATGCGAGCATTCTAGCATTTTCCGTTATGACTACTTTAAGGAATTCAAGCCAAATCCAAAATATTATTTGTGACGACAGAAAATACATGTAACCTGAGTTAAGGCTGTTAAGCATGCAACGGTGGCAAGTACTACAGCTATACTAGTTAGATAGTTGTACTTTCCCAATTAATGAAGAAGTCGTATCAATATGTAACATTGATGAGAAGAATCTTAAAAGCAATTTATACATTTTTTTTCCTCTCCTGAACAGATATTAAACGTTGTCAATGTCTTTATATAAACCAACAGCATGATTCTGCTGAATTAAAAGATGTCGAGATTAATGTCTACTCTACTGTTCCTTTAAACTCGAGTTTGATTTTAATAATATGACATGATCAACCATTGGTGACATCAAGATTAAAATTTCCATGAATGTTTTTGTACAGCTAAATACTATACTCACTGATACAACAACCGTGCAGGACTTATGTCCGAAGTATTGCATGCTTACTTTGAGAAATTTGTGAAAGCTACCTATTCCATGGCCTACAGAAACCCTGAATGCAATTTAACGTCTGATGAGTACCTAAATTCAATACATGAGATATCAGACCGAACCCACGATCTGGAATCGATCATGGATAAATTGATGGTGGGAGCTGTAAAACGAAGCAGTAACTGACAATTTTGGAGAGAGACATTACCATAGCCCAGAACATATTTCACTATAGTGGAAAGGCCAGTACGATATATCAAGACAAAAACAAACTAAAAAAAGTTGGGTTTGAATTTAGGTAGCCACACGAATCACTAAGAAAAAAGAACACAACCAAAGTAGACATGTTTCTTTGAATCTAAAAAGAAAGCTTGAGGGACAAATCAACAAAATTAGAAGCATTAGATGCATTAGTACCCACTGCAACTGAAGCTTCCATGTCCTTGGAACAAGTGCTTTTATGATCACTACTTTTTCCGGGAAAAAACTCGTACTCCACTATAACTCTTCCATTCGCTGAATTTCCCTTCCGATGAACTGCCACGACCTCCATGCCCTACAAATTAATAACACAATCTATAAATAACATCAAGAGGAAAGCGAATGTCACTTCAATTTCTAGACAATGGAATTATACAATAACATGTAATCAACCAGGTTTCTTATGCATGAAGGATATATTTTATTTTGTTTCTTTTTACCACGTTGAGACTGTTATTGGCATACAAGCTGCCTTTCTTTGTGGCTCTTAAGCTGAATTCATCATTGTAATCATCTGATCGAAACTTAGGAAATCGGAACCCTAGAAATTAGGTGATACTGATACCTCACACCCCTCTCTTCTTTCACTACATACAATATGCTCCCCACCAAATTTCTTCTTCTGGGAAACAATCAAGTAATCATCTTGTCAAAGACAATATAAGTAAAAGATGGGGAAAAAAATGAACTCTTCAAAACAAGTTTCCCATCCTTTTTCCTTGCGTTTTCTTTAAATCCAAGCAACACGGTTAATCGCGGACGTTGCTCAAAACCAAAAAGTAAAAATCGGACTAACAAGGTTAAATTTAATGAAACGAAACAAAGGTTATAAATATAATAATACACTTCGGTGTTATTTCAAAAGCCAAATAGAAGAAGCACCAGATGTCTAGGACTCACTTGTAGCAATATTAGAAAATTAAGAAACCATTCATCTAATGCAAACCTTATAGCAAATATCACATCGAGTATGAGCACACTGCTGTGTGATGATCTTTGGCATTGAAGAGAGCTCTTTCGAGGTCTCAAAAACAGCCGAAGCAGAATTACTACTACTCAACCCAAGCTGAACCGGAGCTCCAACCAAATATGGATTCGCAAAGAACTGATGACCCACTCCAAAACCGCCCGACCCATTACTGATAACCGAACCATACTGTACAGGAATGCGATTAACCTTAAGTGGGTCATCCACAGGTAGCTGCTGAAGGTGGCTGAGGGAGTCCATTTGGTTGGCTTCAATCATCGTCTTTCTCCATTCTTGTAGCCTTAAACGCTCGAGTTGAGCCACACCCATGCCTCTTTGGGGAGGATGTTTCTTGCGAGGTGGGCATTTGCTGGGTTTTCTTCCTCGGGTACTACTACTTACGGGTTTAGGTTGATGAAAGGATTCGGTCTTAGTGGGTTCTTGGAGAAGAATAGAAATGGGTGTAGCCATTGACGAGAGTATCCTGAGACAAAACAAACAAACCCGCTAGTGTTTGTAACCTAAGACAAGAGAGAGGTGAAGAAGATGGTATAATGATACTGGTAAAGGACTTCCAAGGTTTTTGTGAGAAAGAGAGATGACAAAAGAATGGCCAGAGGAGAGGTGCGGGGTTTAAAGTAAGAGAAGTGATGAAGTGGCAAAAAAGAACATGGGTTTTTTGCTATTCTCTTCACCCATTCATCTATTTCCAGATGCTATTATATATCATGATCATATGGTCTTTCTTATTTGTAGAACATCTAATTATGATGGCCTGGACATAGTCATTGGTCAAATGGTAATGCCAATAGCTAACTCCTGTTACCATGATCAGGAAGAAGAGGAGGAGCTAAACCTAAAACCACTCATAAGTTAATGCTCCTCAGCTTTATTTGCTTCTTACTACCAGCTTCAAAGGTTAGGAACACGCCTCTTTTACATTGGGCCCACTTACACGTGTCAAGACGTCGGACGATTTAGCCAATTGTACTAGACAAGGTCGGAGATGTGGGGTATTGTCCTCTGGGAAACATGTTCTAAAAAGCTGGCAGGTGGGGTAGTACTAGTAAGAGGCACGGCGTCAGTTTTGTCGGAAACGGCAAAATATCATTGGTTTTGTTTATATGTAGTTTTGTCACCAATGCAAGGAAACAAAAACGAAATGGTTTTTGGTGCATGGAAGTAAATCTTTCCGTCTGCCACTTCAATGGTCATGATCTTCCTGATAATAGGGTTCTCTTCTCATGTATTTTGTGGGTCATCAGCAGATGTGATCGAGTGAGCATAGTCTTTCTTAGTGAACTAGCACGTATAGCAGCCTCTGGCATCTGGGCAATCATAGAGAGTGAGATCTGGTCGCTGAAATTAGTATACATGAAGCTGCCCTAGCTACCATTATAGGCCTATAGCTTGCAATCATATCTTCTTCATATATGGAATCATGAAATGCTGTGTCCATGTGGTAGCATCTAGCTCTTTTATTGAGCTTTAAAGGATTGTCAATGTGATTAAGATGTAATTACTTCATGCAGTTAACTAAAGTTAATTGGTGTTTGTATTATATTAGCCAATTAAGGAAATGGTTTTCAGGAAAATTTCCTTTGAACCTGTAAATATTTAAAGGAAATTGATATGGATTGGTCCAGAAACAAATCCTTGAGATCTCTATCACATGAAAACTTTCCGCTGTGGGTTAGTCTAAGGCATCAAAAAGGTTCTCTCCCAAGTCAAGTATTTTTGGATGTAAAGAGCTAATCTGCCATATCCCAATGAGAAACTTTTTGATGGCTACCCACAAACACAAAGACCACGTCAAACAAACAAGCTGCTTTCACATTTCATGAAAATACCACTCACAAAATCCATAAGAACGTCTACTTTCCTCGTCCATGTTGATGGAGAACACACAACTTGCACAAGCACCCAATAGAAGCTAAGTGATCTCAAAAAATCAAAGAGATTAGATCCACCACACAAGCATAGGCATAGACATAGACAAAGACATAAACCATATGGTGTTGTATGGAGCAGAAGAAAGAAAGCACACATCCCATCCCCCAAGAAATTGCACAAGTGTTTGATGGCTTCTTTCTTGCTGGAGATCCATCGCAAACCGCGTGACCAACCAAACGAGGGTCGATGTGTGAAAGATCTCTGATCTCACGAATAGGGTGTACGGATTCACGCCGTCCTCGTAAGTAAGCCAGCATTCCACGCAAGCACATGAATAGACTCCAAGACCTTGATTCGTTTTTATCTAAACGGTAACTAAGGCCAATGGATTGAGGGACGTGGGACTAAATATCATTTGGTTTCCGGGGTTCATGCCACGTGGCGATTGGTCCCCGCTTCATGATGTTGGATCTGATGATGGTGAAATGTGTAGGGTACTACAGGGAGATGTTTGTTTAGTGTAGAATAGCATATATAGGATGCATGTTATTACAGTAGGCGGCTGGGAGAGAAAGTGGGAACAAGGAGATTTGGCACGTGTGAGATGAGATGGCACGTGGGAAGATGCTGGGTTTGGGCAGACATGGTGGATTCTTGGTTTCTGAGAAGCAGATTGTGCCCTGCATGGAATTGGCATTAGGGATTTGTTGGTATTTTGTGTATAATCAATCATAGTCTATGTGGGGATCGGATCCGGCTTTGGTGTGACCATGAGGGAGGGGACCACATTGCACTTGTTTACCATACAACTCATGCTCTTTTCATTAGAATAAAGATGTTCACAGCAAACTCTTGATTAATTAGCTGGCATGCTAATCAATTATCTTTTCTGATAATCAATCATCAATACGAAAGTAGATGAATGCAGTGAATAATCTTATCTTAAAGTGAAATGGGAGAAGGAAGAACGAGTAGCTAGAGGGAGGTTGGTTTTGTGAACTGAGAGTTAGTTTTGGCTTTATGCAACTTGGTTAGAGATCCAACTATTTTGTAACAAAATCACCCCAAGATCCATCCTATCCTTGTCCTCACAACACTTGCATACCATAAAAAGCAAGGAGTAAGGACCACATCAGATGCTTATGTAATTATTTGGATCTCATTCTCAATCTCAACTGAGATTTCCTCTCTCAGTTTTACCACATTGCCCTAACTTGACCATTTTGTCCACAAGTGAACATCTTAGGACATATCTTGGTGTAAGATTTTATGGAGGGACAAAACAAAATCGAATACGAGGGGCACTCGCACTGCAGATGTTGGGGATCATAAAATCCTGGCCGTTCAAGAAGGACAATTCTGTGCATCCAGTATTTGGTATTCTCTGGCATTTATGTACAGTTTGGTGTTATTTTTTGACGATGAAAAGGTCACTATCATTAGTTCAATTTTGCTTGGTACCTCATAACAGAAAAGACAATACAAGCAAAATGTGTCTGTGAGAGACGCATCCTAACGGCACCCACCCTTATCCTGGAATCAAGACGATTTGATCCATACTTACGGTTACTGTTTCTCTTTTTTGTTAGAAGTCTTGAATTTGGAGAGATATTGTAGCCATCTGTATAAAATAAGTTGCTGAAGAGAAGTGGAGTACATTTTGATACAGACTCTGTCGTAGTAACCAATCAATTGTCTTCCTTCCATTCTCACCTAATACGAAGGCATTAGATCTGCTCTCAAATTGTTGTACCCTACTGTGCCTTTAAGATCCAACTTATTGTAATGGATGATTTGGATTTATTCAGGCACACGGAGCAGCACTTTGGGAACAACAAATCTGTTCCCTTTGTTCTTAAGCTAAGACCACCAATTTTGAATCCCAAAATTGTTAGCAAGGGGACCTCCTTTTGCAATTAAAAAGAAAACTATATATATAATATTGACAAAAAATAATATCAATTTACAACATGAGCTTCTGTCATTATTCACTCGACGTTTTCATATGCTACACTTCCAGGAAGTTTGAATGAAGCACATAGCATCCACTTTCCAGGTGCAACAAGACGTACCCTGCGCATTTCTACACAAACTGCCACCTCCTTTAATGCAATTCTTACCCGCTGTGCGTAAATTGTTCAAGAATCACAAAGAAAAGACATCAGATGCTGCATGAAGGAAGATATATGCCAGGAATATGTATATGAAACCAACCACATATTGAGAATGGAAATTTCAAACCTCATGAAAGTCGAACTCTGGATCTTCAGCTTTTGAGAATCCATAAACATGGATCGTTGGCAACTTATATTCTCTAGTCTTGGGAGGGTCCCCAAATATTCCCCTAAAAGCATCTTTCAACATAGGCAAAAACATTTAGTTGTGGATACAAATATTCAAGCCTAATCAATCTGAAATTTCATCAGTTTAAAAGTACATGTCCTGGTCAGTTACGGGTTCATGATAACGAAACTATGGCGAATGACATTTTTCTTGGTAAGAAATAAAAAGAAATATTTCAATGTTTCATAGGCCTTGTCTATGCGAGTTTCGCCCATGCAAAGTGGTCAAAATCACACCAGGCATACACTAAACTTGATAGCGCCGGATAAGAAAAATGGTTGTAGTTGACTAATGAATGACCCAGGCGTTTCACTCCCTATACAAGCAGGCATTTGAAAATAACATGTGCAATTGTTACGTATCAATATCCCCCTAGCCAAATTTGATAAAATTCACAAGATCAGTTTGAAGAGTTGAAACTAAGCTTCCAAATCAGAAAGAATTCCAAGAAATTGTTGCCAGATGAAGTAACCTAAGCATGTCCACTACCCCCAAGACCACAGCCTCAAGAGGAATATTGAAGGTAAACTTCAGTTAAGTCGACATATTATTCAATGAATCAAGCAACTTCTTACAATCTCATCTGTGTCCAAGGACAACAATGTATGATAACATACCGAGATATTCCACGGCATCATTTGGCAGATTCATAACCACCTGTGTGACAGAATGAGCTTTTTCACTTGTAAACATAGCATTGATGAACCTCCTTCCATCCATGTTAAAGACCTACACAGTGACAAGCAAGATTCTCAATATAAAGCTTGACACTAAAGAATTACATGTGGCAGATTACCCAGCAACTTATTATCTGTGTAATTCCTACATGTTCCTGTGTTTGATGAATATGAATAACAGAAAATTTATACAGTGAGATTGATGGCATTGTCTGACAACAAAAAAAAAGAATTAAGTTGAACAAGTCCCAGCATTGTCAGCAGAATTTGTAATAAAATATAACTATACTTTCATCACAATTCTTCACATATCAAAAAATTTGAAAAGGGAAGTGTCTGCTTCTAAAAAGTTAATGGTAATAGGCCTCAAGTTACTGTTTTCTGCCTTTATGGCTATTTTGGATCTTCATAATAGAAGGATGAAGAGAGATGTGCAACACCAAAATGAACTATTAACTGGAAAGTCAGTTATACCCTGATCTTTCTCTCAAGCTTGTTGAGAACACTATTTCTCTCCAGATAATCAACTGCATGAGGATTCAAATCATTGGCATATACGCGCTTGACTATCTTTGCAGCAGATATAGCTATTGGACCGACCCCGGAAAAGACATCACCTGTCAATTTGCATAAATGATCAGCAAACACAAGTAAACAATGATTTTATCTTGTGCAGAAATTTAACAGAAACAAAAGTTGATAAAACAGAAGTACATTGCAAAAGTACAGAACAAGAGACCAACAACCTTCTAAACTAAAAACCAAAGAAAACATGACAAACAGAGAAATTTAGAACAGTAAAATCCACTAATAACAGCCATGTCTTCGAAGCAGAAGAAAGGAAATTCTGTGGTAGTACTCCTGTCACAAGGGCAATCTTCATTTGTTTTCCTACCAACTTTGTTTCTTTCACCCTTCAAAATAGTGCTGTTATTAAGTTCGATAGAACTGTCAAACTTTATCAATGGTCAAAATGATAGCCTACAAACTAACAGTTCTAAGCAGATATTTCAACAATTCAGCAGATATGTAAACTAGAATTATGAAAAGACTCGAACATACAAACAACATCATCTCTAGTAAAGCCATTGAGCAGTCTTTGTCTTTCAGTTGCGAGCCTCGAGTTCCAATACCTGCATAAAAAATGAAATTCTTAATGCTACTAGCACATAAACTCTCTCTGGTATTGTTCCCTGAACAATATTTATGTAATAAAATAAGATGGGAGATGCATCAATGCATCCACCAGTATTATAGATGAAACACTTAAGGATTTAGTAACCACAAAATTATTGAGAGGCGGAGAGAAGAAACAATTACAAAAAAAAAAGAAATCTTTAGATGACCGCAAGAGAATTGAACAAAGTGATTTAAGAATCTCATGATGAAATTGGTAGCTTCATTTTGGAGATTAAACGAAGGGAGGTTTCAGATTCAGGAGATAATTGCCTATTGAGGCCCTCAACTCTCCCGAGGATGTTGTAGAAGAGTAAATGCTTAATTCAGAAATCTAACGAATTGCTCACGGAGCCACCATCACACATTAATACCTGTAGCATGATGACGTTACGTTCAAAACATGGAATCCAAAGGGCATGAGATGTTAAAATGTTCGATATCATAATGCAAACGACAGATTATGAGATTTCAGACAAATTAAAAGAAACTTGTTCTCAAACAGCATGCGACAACAGACATGTAAATTTTGAGTCAATCTCAATGAATTTGTTGGAAAAGTGTACGTACACTGTAGCCAAATCAACATTAAATCGTAGTCCATTCTCAATAACCATGGTAACAAGAGAGTGATTTCCAGCTAAAACCTCAAGTTGCATTGTTCTGTAATCATTATGTATGGCATCAATCTTGTTAACAACTGTCTGTATCTTTGGTTTATGTTTATCCAGAACAACCTGTAATAGAATGCTCGTAACATTACAAAAACTTAATAAGAGATTATTTATTCCTTCATTTATGTGTTTTCATAAAAAGCACCTTTGCTATGAGCTTCTTGTAAGGCAGGTGCTCGTCTCTCAAATTCAGGTGAGCAATATGCCCGACTGTCTCAAAAGCTGACGGGACAATCATATCTTTTGGTAACAAAGCCTCCAAGACCTGTAAAGATGATTAAATATTAGAGATCCAGTTGTCTGGCAACCCCTAGTGCAGCAAGCTCCATTGCTTTACAGTTGAGAGTGATCAGTAACCTTCTCAACAGCTTATTTAACTAAAGAGTGCTATGGTTAACTTTCAAAGTAAATTTGTTTAAAGAGCAACGGTAAACTATCAGCTTGAAGCGCACTCAACATAAGTTTTATTACTCACGCTTGGTTTGACTCAACTAGCTCTTTAGAAAAGTCCATGCATGACCAGATCAGAATCTTAAGTTTGATTAATTGGCAATTTGGCATCATAATACCAAAAGCTTAAATGAAAATAAGCAGCATGCATGACACTGATGACCATTATGACAGATTATAC
>JANIPN010000219.1:80789992-80809135 GCA_027478595.1 Erythroxylum anguifugum
ACTCAATTATTAAAAAGTTACCCACCTTGACTTCTTTGGTTCGGTACTTGGTTATCTTGTCCCAATTGATTATCTTGTCCCTCCTCAATCTCCAAACGCCTTAAATGACCTTAATCAAAGCATAACGATTCTAATTAACAAAAGATTAAAGTGCTGGAATTTTTTCAAGAATATCAAAACTTGAATTTAAACCTACCGAACCTTACCTATACCTTTCCTAAACTATACCAACTACAACCCCTCTCAAAACTAAGCAAAATGCTCGACTATCCCACCTTAAAGACACCAACACCAAATCTGATTTTTTTTACTAAGCCACCATACTTCTTCTTCTTTCCTTTTTCCTTCACCAACACTCTTCAAACCACCATTATCAAGCAAGAAAGGAACAATCCTAACAAAAACACTAATAAATTTCGAAATCCCTCTCACCCACTACATCCTCTTCTTGCTTTTAGAGAAACCTAACAACAAAACTCTTTCTTTTCTTATTCTCTCTCTAGAAACTCTTCCAACCATCCTAGAGAAGCATGAAAAACAAAACTCTAACAAATCAACCATGAAGTTCGAATTTTCCCTTACCTTTGGAGTGACCCACGAATTTCTTCTTGCTTCTACCACTCTTCTCAAGCAAGAAAGCAACAAAACCCCACTCTTTTCTTCTTCTCCTAGGTTGGCCGAATCACTCTCTCCTTTTTTCTCCTTTGGAAACTTTCGAAACTCTATTCTCCTTTGTGAAAAAACGATGAGCTTCCTTTCTTTCTTCTAGCAACTTCGTGGGTTTTCTTATTCTCACTTAACCTAAGCTAAAACGACTACACCTCACCTAAGCCAACTTCTTCCCAAACGACATCACTTCTCTAACTTCCATTTCTCTTCTTTTTTTCTCACATTTTCGTTAATTCCACTTCTCACTCACGGCAACTCCTTTTCCCCCTCATTTCATTTACTTAACTAACTTATTCTTTAACCTAATACTTAACCTAAGCCCAAGACTACAAGCCCAAGATGACATAGCTCCATCTTTCTCATTTAATTTCTATGCAAATGGACCTTAGCCCATACTTCCTTTACTCTTCATTTAAAAGACCATTAAGAGGGCTAAAAGCCCACTTGATTACCTTAAGCTTTAAAACATATATACTTCCTAATTTACTCAACACCATTTTTATTCTTTTAAAGTCTAACACCTTATTAACATACACTCTAATTTAACTAAATTCCTTCAATTAATAATTATTACTTAAGCACTAAAATCCCAATTCATTCTAACTAAAAGGACTTATTAATCTAAACCTCAAAATAAATAAATAAAACATGCTTAATGCGAATCGGGGCCTAACAGAAGCAATAACAGGATGACTTTTTACAGCCATAATATTACCCCCTAAATCATATTGTGGTTTATTAGCTTTAGCTTCCACACCATATCCTTGCCTACCAAGAGTTTAGTGCCTAACTAACTGTTGGCTATTTTCACAATTAATGACAAATTTGTCATAGAAACATCTTCTCTTTTATGAGGATAAACATATTTTTCATCCACAAATGAAGCAATTGGGAGGTGATTGTATTCATTAATTTTTATCGCATTTGACATAGGATGCCCTCCAAGCTTTAGAGATTTGCTTATCTATACAAGGAGAATTCTTCCTAGTGATTCGTACCAGAGCAGAAGAAAGTTTATTCACCTTCCCTATCATTATTTTGATTACCTTAATTGTAGACGCTGAGTTGGACTTCAATTATAGAATTTCATTTATACAAACAACCTCATTTCATGTTGATGGTTGCAACAATTTTGGACTTTTTTCCAGTTGAAGAGTTAGTTAAAGGTTATTGGGAGACAAATGCACAACTCTCTAAATGATCAACCACATATTAACGACAAGAAATAACTCTTCAAGTTGCAGAAGCAAAAAAATATGAGAAGAAACTAAATGATGAAACAAACACCAAGATTTAACATAGATACCTCCAATATAGAGGAAAAAAATCACTGAACAAATCGCTAAATAAATCCACTAAACTCAATAATGATTTACAGAAAAAGTTGATCACTCAACCCTCACAACAACAAGTTGTCTTCCAAAGTTTCAGAATCAACAAACTCTCAAACTAATCCTAAAAACAATCAAGCAATGATGATAATCTAAACCTCTTTGTCTTCTCACTGTTTTTCCTCACTTTTGGATGTTGTGACCGCACTCTCGATCTCATGTTGACCTGGAGCAAGACTCAACTATTTATAGGCACCTCCGGCTTGATAGCTTCAGAATCTTAACTGAACTCAACTAGCTATATTACATCTTATCCTAATCAGATTACATCACATTATCCAACAAGATGACATCCTCATCTAAATGAGACTCTATCTGATAAGATTTATCTACATCCTAACTAACAAGATAAAAGATTACATCTATCCAGGAATGATACATCCATATTCACGAATATCTCCACTATCTTTAGATGATCCTCTCATGCAATTTTTTATCTTTTAGAGGTGATGTCTATCTACTGCGATCTTATCTGCCACATCATCCAAGTTCTCAAAATAAGGTTTGACACTCAACAATCTCTCCTTCCAG
The DNA here is from genome assembly GCA_027478595.1 of Erythroxylum anguifugum. Taxonomy (NCBI): domain Eukaryota; kingdom Viridiplantae; phylum Streptophyta; class Magnoliopsida; order Malpighiales; family Erythroxylaceae; genus Erythroxylum; species Erythroxylum anguifugum. The sequence goes on from JANIPN010000219.1 coordinate 80,792,584, forward strand.
CCCAAATATGGTGAAGACATGTTATTCTCCATCCCAACAAGTTTACTACAAAGCTTATGCTTATTTTCGGGAACCACTTTAATGAGCATACCAGCACCATTCAAATATGTATGAACCTTCTTCAACATTAATTATTACTCTTCTATTATGGACCTCAACCAATGATATCGGACGTCTTCATAAATGCAACCTTTTGGACATCCTCAGGCTCCCCCTCAACAGTAAGTAACAAGTACTCATAACTTAGATATCTTCTAAAAGGCCTTTCTCCCTTGTCGATTTTTGAAGTGTTTCATCAATTATTGTATCTCATTATCCCTCTACTTATTATGCTTAATAGAGTCATAGATATTTGAATGCACTAACTCTAATAACTTTAACTTCCTTGCAGATCTTCTCATGAAAGAGACTTTATTGTTGAGAGTTCTTAACTGGGATAAGGGATTTACTAGCCAGCAACTTTAATCATTTCTCAATGATGTGCCCAATTGTCGATTCCACATATTTGGTGAAGTTTCCTCTTCAACTATGTATAGTTATCCACCACCATATACCTTTAAATGTGTCTTATATAGTGAGCAACATAACCCTCCTCGGGTTGTTATCATTGTTCCTTTGGATAGTTTCCATTTCCGATCCTCAAAAGTGTGGTGAAATCCTCCTTAATTTTACACATTCGTCGATAACAAATTCAGTCTTAGATCGAGGATGTGTTGTACATTTTTCAAGGTTAATAAGCATTTGATGTTTATCTGAACTTGGATATCACCTGCACCAATTATCTTAGCGAAACTTCGGTTTCTCATCTTGACACTCCCAAAATCTCTACTCTTGTAGCTTGAGAAGTATTCATTCTTTGGAACATAATAATAAGATGCTTGCATGTCGATTAGCCATTTTGAACCAACATTGCTAACATGGAAGCATTCACTAGTTAACAAACTATTGACACCTCATCATCCATAGTTAAAGCAGTTGCAACCATAATCTTATCATCATCGTCATCCTTATGAGCTTCCTTTTGTTGATCCCTCCTCCACTTATAGCAGAACCCCTTAATGTGTCCTAGCTTGTTGAAATAATGGCACATCTTCACATCTTTCTCACCTTTGAACTTTGAATTGTTTTTAGACTTACTATGACCATTGGGACCCTTACTCTTGTTGTTTCCCTTGCTTTTTGTCACAAAAGCCTACACGTTGTCAGCTTCAATCTCCTTTCTTTTGATTTCTTCATTAAACATACTTTTTTTTATTACATCCAAAGAAAACATACCTTCAGGAGCTGAGTTGCTAATAAACATCAGTAGCATTTCCCAGCTATCCGATAACAAACTCAACAAGAAAAAGCTTGTAACTCATCATCACGAATGATCTTCATAATTGTAAGCTTATTGATTAAGTCCTGGAAATCGCTTAGATGCTCCGAAACTGATTTCCTAGCCTTCAACTTCAAATTCACAAGCCTTTTAATCAAAGAGTCCTTGTTACGAGCAGTCTTCCTTTCATATAGACTTTCTAGCTTCTTCCATAACTCAAAAGTATCTATTTCTTAAGACACATGGTTGAATATGCTGATATCAATCAATTGTCTGATAATGCCCAGAGTTTTATGCTTCATCTTTTCCCATTTTTTGCTTGATTTCTTTTCAAGATTTCAAAGAACATCATCCTTCATACCTCTGTCCACATCAATAGGATCAAAGAGATCCTCGAATACAAAAGGTTCTCCATCATGGGCCTCCAAATAGAGTAACTTGATAGCGTTAACTTGACCATAGAGCTACTTCCACCTTCCATTAGAATGGCTCTGATACCACTTGTTGGAAGACAAATACACAACTCTCTAAAAGATCAACGAAATATTAACAACAAGAAATAACTCTTCAATTTGTAGCAATAGAAAAATATGAGAAGAAACTAAACGATAACACAAACTCCAAGATTAAATGTAGAAAACCCTCCAATGTAGAGGGAAAAATTATGAGACAGACTGACAAATAAATCCACTAAACTCAATAAGGACTTACATATAAAAAAAAGTTGATCTCTCACCCCTCATAACAATAAGTTGTCTCACAAATTTTCAGGATTGAAACCAAAGTTGATATCACAGTCAACAAACCCTTAAATCAATCCCAAAAATAACCAAACTGTTGGACCCCGTTTTTGGAGCCCAACGATCGCTTCCTGATACCGAAGAACGTTAGGCCCAAGTCCCGACCCCCAAGGTTAAACCCGGGTTGACCCGTCGGGACAGTCGTATGAAATAAAAGCGGAAAGGATTACAATAAAAACAAAGATTATCATGGCAGCAAAGGGAATTCACCGCGGCGAAGTCGCGCAAAGGGGCGTTCGCCGCGATGTCAGATCGATTCGTCGCGGCGAACCTAAGGGAGCTCGCCGCAACGTCCACTAGCTTTGTTGCGGCGAAAGTCCCAAAATCATAAGTCTGACATCCAACATTCAGACAAGCACATGCATTCACATCTATCATTACGCTAAGCATACTCATCCACAAAAGAAACTTCAAGTCTCCTTCCCATTTAAAATCCCATGAGTTCAAACGTACTTTGCTTACACAACATCATACATACCAAAGTTTGAAACAAAATACATAAGGATGGTCAATGTTGATATGCTTAACAAACTATCCAAAATAGTTACTAACTTAATACAAAGATCGCTAACTATTGAGGAGTTTTCGATGCCCTGCAAGGATTAACTGTCGTCTTGTTCTGCATCTGAGGAGGGAAAAATAATGGGTTGAGCTACACAGCTCAGTGGCTAAGGGGGTTCAAAGTTGCTGCAAAGTTTCTGCCCAATTGAACAATTTTCCTAAACACCTAAACAAGATCAAAAGTTTGAGTTGAGAATTACGGTTATAATCAAAGAGAGTCATTTTGTGGAGAGATATTGCATATATTTTCGGACTTGGGCGATTTCTCGATCTATAGAGATCCGAGTGAGGAAATTGTTAAATCAAATTAATCTGGAGTCATGAAGTTTCATTTTAACTTAGGAATTGGATTTTAATGTCGGGCCCTACGTAGATCATTTTCATTGAGGCAGAGTAAGGTAAATTTGTCAAGATCCGTTCGGGAGTAAATGAACTAAGGTAGTTTTTGTGATTTCTTTTGTGGTGAGGAATTCCTCCCTCGTGGGATGCGCGTCCAGATGTCACGTAAGACGTCGGACAAGTGTCTCACCAGGGTGGGGTTCCAACACAAACAAGGATGTGAATCTAACTTGCCATCACACTATTTTTCTCACTTTTAGACATTGTGATTGCACTCTCTATCTCATGTTCACCTGGACCAAGACTCAGCTATTTATAGGCACCTCTGGCTTGATAGCTTCCGAATCCTAACTGAACTCAACTAGTTGGATCATATCTTATCCTAATTAGATTACTTCCATTATCCAATAAGATGACATCTTCATCCAAATAAAACTCTATTTGATATGATTTATCTACATCTTAACTAACAAAAAAAAGATTACATATATCTAGGAATGATACATCCTTTTCCACGAACATCTCTACTATATTCATATGATCCCCTTGATAGATTCTGCAAGTGCACAGGTTTAGTTACAGTAGTCAAGTGTCGATCCACAAGGACTAGGTCAAATTACTAAATTTATACCTCCTAAATTTGCTAGGCAATCAAATATGAAAGTTTGGTTGTTAAAGAAATTGCAATGCGCAATAAACAAAGTTTGGGCTAATATTCTAGGAATTCATTCCAACAAAGAAATCATGTACCTCCTTATGAAATAAATCATTGATCTAGTACCTTAATTAACTATAGTCAATTAATTCTTTCGAAATAATCAACGTGTTGATTCCAATTTTTAAACCAGTTTCCTAAGCTAAAAACCAAATTCAACCCAATTAACACTGTTGGATTTCTTCTAGTACTCCTAACGAAGAATTCTATTTCTAGATCTTCTTTCAGTTAGATCTAATCTAGCAAATCAGATATTAAACATCACTTTTTAGTACTTAGTTTAACATCATCCATATTCAATTAAAAACCCTAGATTAGAAAGATCAGATCAATAATCGACAAAATTACTTTACTAAAATTGAGTCAACAATGAATTTAGAAATAAAGACATAAGGGTTAATACATAATTCCCAAGTTGAAACAAACATCCTAGAATAAGAAAATTTAAAGGTCCATAACTGAATTAATCATAAAAGCAAAAAGAACTATTAACATCAACTTGGAGGGTGAAACAGAAAACGGAAAAAGGAAGAAAAAGGAACTCCAATTTTGTCTTGAATCTTGATCTCTCAATCTCCAAATTGTTCCTCGCTGATCCTTGTTCTCTTCTTCTCCTTCTCGATCTTCTTTTCTCCTCTGTCAATTGTCTACCGTGCAAAAGTCCCCCCTTATCTCCAATTCTTTCCTCTTTTAAATCCCCGAAATTGTCAAAAATAACCGTCATACACGACCAGTGTGATTTCACACCGTCTGGTCGTGTAACCTTCGGATCTGTTGCGCGCATCTTGCTTCAATTCACACAGGTCGTGTGATTTTACACGGGTTGACCTTGTAAAATCACAAACCTGCAAATTCCAAAAACGCAAGGGAGCAGCACCAATTTCACAAAAACTAAAGAAATTCAACATCAATTAATATAAAACCAATGACAAAATAGATCTAGAATATAACAAAAACAACAACTTATCACCCCTCACACAATCTTTATCTTTTAAAGGTGATGCCTACCTATTGTGATCTTATCTGTCACATTATCCAAGATCTCAAAATGGGGCTAGACAATCATCAAAGACGATGTTGCCTTCTTAAGATTCTCAATCATTTAGGATATAAAACCTTTATTCCCTATTGTAGTAAGGACTTCTTGATTTCTTTCTCATTTCTCATATACAGAATCGTGTCTCACTAGGCCTGCCAAATTATTGGTTTCTTTTTATGATCAACCTCAAATTCAAGCACACCAGGAAGAAATTCTCCTACCTAACTTCTTATCAAGAGTGGGTTTCGAAAAACTTAGAAAATGAAACTCTAAGTTGCCAAAATGCAAAAGAGTGTCGAAATAAGGTTTGAACTAAAGAGACAATTTGATTTAGGCAAAGAAAAAGTACAAGCTATAAAGAAAATTTGAAATAAAGATTACACAATACAAAGAAAACTGAAAATTATAACAGGGATTTTGTTGAAATATTCTAATTGTCTTATGTCTCAACACTACCAACTATCAAGTTTATTGCGTGAAAGGACATAAAATTCTAATGAATTCAAAAAATTTGATATTTTAGCTTTAATACACAAAAATGTAGAACATCTATTCAGCTTTATAAAGAAAGATCCACTAAATTGTATACAAGATAATCTGGTTTCTATGTTTTAATCGATATTTTGATATGATACAAACTTCAATAAACATTTATATTTGAGAATCAAATGATTGTTGTACTATTAGGAGAAATTATATTCTTGGTATATTCAAAAGAAACTAAATGTTCAAAAGGGGTTTTAAATGGGTGAGAAAATTTTAGGTGATCTAATGAAAATGAAGCTAAGCTACTTATTATCGTAATTAAATTTATTTGCAAGAAAACGGAAATCAAAATGATAGTTGCAACTTGCAAGTCTCGATTGCACAGATGTGTCTAATTGATGCAAAATATAATGTTTTCAGTGACCATTCTTTTGCTCTGGTTAAACGCCTCAAGGCCCTTTTAATCTCATAGAACAACAGAATCCTTTCCGGGTGCTCATGACAATTAAAATCTATGCAGAATGAGCTGATGAGTATGGAAAACCGAAAAAGATGCTGCTGCGGAAATATTTTTCATGAGGGGAAAAGCACGGTTTCATTGTCAAAATCGGAAACAAGACATTATCCTGATACATATCATTTGTCCTATTTGCTTGTTTTAATGATCAAAACTAACTGTAAAGGGTGTTTCAATATGCCCAGACAAAAGTTTCAGGGTATAATATGATAATGGCCCTGCGCTGGGCTCCAGGCAGACGGTATGAACAAGGCTGCTGGCACCAAAAGCATTTCAGGCCAACAGTAACAGATTACATGTCGACCATCTCAGGCCGCACGCCTGATGAAATAAACTCAAATGAATTCGCCGACAGCCATGTATTTTCAAGACAGAAAAGTTAAATCCTCAGTTGTTCAAGTATATCCCTAAGCCAATTTCAGCTGTTAAGCCTCTCAAAGAAGTACAGGTAACCCATGTCTTTTGGAGGGTTTTTGGAAGCCCCAACCTTGTTGTCGTTAAAAATCACCCATCTACCATCTTTAAAGATGTGTGCAACGTAATGGCCGCATTGGGTAGATGTTCCCATGTGGCTCACTATACCAAAAAGCCTGTATCCTGCATAAGGGCACAAAAACAAGGATTTTGGTTAACATACTTCGAGTTGCAAGCAGCAATATTATCCACCTTCATCACATTAACAGTACATGCAAGATGAAGTTACAAATATATCAGTTTTAAAGTGAAAGAAATTACAACCGATGTTCAATCAAGGGGAAAAAGCAAATTTTCAACATTTTCAAACTGATTTACAACAAAAACATCTCCACTATGATTAAAGTTGTGATTCCTTTTTCTGCTACTACAATCTATTCAGCAGTCACAGGGAACAAAATAAACTTTCAACAATTTCAAGCTTAAATGCAGCAAAAACACCACCACTGTGATTAAAATTGTGATAGCATTTTCTACCACAACAATGTATTCAGCAGTCAACAGGACTTCAGAATTAAAACAGAATCATTTCTAAATTTTATTAACACGTATACTAAAGCGTTAAGAAATCCATGTAGAGAATGCAGAAAGCTAAAAGGCTGAAGCTCCTACCTATACAATCAAGAGGAGCAAATTCAGCTACTTAATTTTAAGAGTTATGGTCATGTAACAATTGAATATTCTGTGGATATATAAAAATGTTGAGAACCAATGAACCAGAACAAGGTGAAGAAACTAACTGCCTCCTCCATCTGGCAATCCTGCATCATGTGAAGCAGGTGCAGTGACTGATGAGGTGTCATCCATATCAGATGAAAGAGAAGCATCAGGATTGCTGAATATCCAATCTGTTGCTTTCTCAATATCACCACCCTGCAAAATGCACACAAAATAGTAATTGATAACGCAAGAATTTGTGCCTGTAAAATTGTTAATTAACCCGCTTTTCCTCCCAAAAGTAACTGAAAGACAGAGAAGATTACTGAAGACTTGAGCGCCTTTCGAGCAACTGCTTCTTGAAAACCAAATGAGATTAATTTATCCACTTTTGACTGGTCGATTTCAACTCCATGCAGCCCTTGGGAAATAGGAATATCAATATCTGAAAGAATAAAAGCATCTAACATTAAGAAATGTAGCAGTAAAATACTTGACATAATTTTCACCACTCAAGAAGAGCTTGTTTCAAAAAAAAAATGTTTGCTTCTCTGAAAATTGATCTTCTCAAGGTAAAAATGGAACTTAGATACCTGGGTCGTCCATGTGAGAAAGCAACCAATTCATTGCCTCTTCTACCCCAACATTTGAGGTGTTAATCGCAGCTTTCTGACAGTGGAGATGATTGAAGCCCATTGAGACAAGCTGAGAAACAATATCTTCACTGGCCACAACTTCCACCTCTTTGCCAGGGACTGTGAATTATAAGTATAGCATCAAATGACATTATCAGCTCCTCCAAACAGATAAGGAAATAAAAGAATAGATCTACCATTAACCCGCAAGAAAATTACATCCTAGCATTGAAGTTCTAATACATCATGCAAACCATCTTAAAACACTACAAGGTGAAAACAATATCAAAAGGTTCAGAAACAACTACTGATAGTTAAATTCATATAACACCAAGGATCAACTGCTGATAGTTAAATTCATATAACACCAAGGATTTAACGATAGTTAAATTCATATAACACCAAGGATTTACGGATAGGATACTTCACCCCTTAAGAATATCCTGGCAATGCAATCAAAAGCCAACAGAAATAAGAGAATGTGCTCCTTAAACACACACAAAGACGGGGCAAATTTCCCAAAAGTCCTAACATACAAAAGTTGAACAAAAAAGAAAACACGACAAGAACAAGGCAGATCAAATATATGGAGTCAAAATTTAATGATATAAGAAAATTTTTAAATCGTATAAGAACAGGGATAAAGCAAAACGAACGCATGGTAACTTGATGCAGAATGACTTGAAGTTCAAAAATGAAACAAGAATTATCTGAGAAAATTTTTAGAATATGCATTCAAACTTTAAATGAAATAAGACTGATATTTCCTCTGTAAATTTTGAATTATCAAATTAGAAGATGTGATGATTTCTTCTAAAAGTGAATCTTAGACCCAAGGAGTGGTTCTTAGTTTCTTAATCCTAGGAGTAATTCCTAAAACTATCATTGTTTAGTTTTCCCTACTAAAAATCCAGCAATCCTGAATTGAAATTCTAGGAAACCTAACCTGCTGAAATTCAGACGTAAAATTTGAAGTGCAACAAACATAATAAAAATCGAGTACCCAGAGCTTTCAATTTACGTGAGTTATATTAACTAGCTGACATATCTGCTATTCATCCTACATCTGTAACACTGCCAACTTCCTTTAAAGCAGCATCCTGTAATAACTAGGACATGTCATCCCTTTCACCCTTTCCACCCCATACCTGAAGTAAATGTGAATAAAAAGATTGAAAGGTTGAGATGCAAGGAAATATTGACAACAGTTCCAGGACAATCCTACAGGTGATGATGCATCCCTACCAATTATTTTCAGTAAGACATATGATGAAGTAACAAATAACCATTAAGCATAGTGGCTCAATGGGAGAGGAGGGTTAAACAAGGTTCACTAATTCCCTGTAGTGACTTTCACTTATTCTACACCATAAGGCCAAACCATAAGAGACTACATGAAATTAAGCTATGAATGCAAAACTTCTGTGCACCTTCAACAAAATAAAAATAGCACTCAATTCAAAATCTCCAGAAAGTATGTCACCTACCATCATCAGGTAGCAGCTCCTCCCCAGGCTGAAGGCCCTTGCTTCGCATGTGGCTAATATCTATTATATCAGGAACATCAATATAGACATCTGCATGTAACACTCAGATCAGCGAAAGTAACATTTTGGTATGGCTATGATTTAAGAGAAAGAAATGCAAGACAAGTAATGAAGCCAAGAGAGACTTTACCGAGCTTTTTTGGCACCCAGCCTTCTTCCATAACAAATTTCCGCATATGCAACACAAGATAATCTGGAAATGAAGTCAGCCCAGCAGTCCTGCAGCGCAGTAAAAATTTGTGGAATGAACAATATTTCCACCAGTTTGCTACTAAAGTATCATTAGCCTACCCTTTGCTACTTTTTTATGAATCTGATAATATTACGAATCTTACTTTAGTGTGGTGGTCTTAGCCTTCAATGCCGTGCTATAAAAATCTTGAACCTCCTCTGGAGCTGAAAAGTTAGCTAGACACGCTTCTAAAGGAACCCTTGGTCGCACAATATCATCAGCAGACCTGTCATAGTTGGTGTGGTAAGACAATATTTAAATATCAAAAGTTGACACCAAAGTACTACTACTTACACATCCTTCCCTTCTGATAATTTTACTGCTTTCAATTTCTGGAAAGCTTCTAGTTCATCTGAATTCACAAAAGAGAAACGCAGAAAGTTGGCAGACCTATTTAACTAATAACAATGACTAAAAATAAATAGGAAAAACAGAGAGGAAACCAGACCTTTATTGATGGCCTCGTGTAATGGAATATTCAGAGAAAGAATGTAGTCAAGTCTTCTATTATAAGCAACCTTTCCAGATGAACACAAGATACGATCTTCAATACCAAACTTAAAACTCCTAGAAGGGTCCAACTCGGGTCTCGCACCATTAGCACGTTCAACTTGGTCAAGGAAATGTAGGAAGAACTCTAATGCATCCTACATAAAAGTGGAGGTGGGATATCAATCAAAACATCATCGGTTAAGGGTTATTATATTTCTCCAACAAATCCTTGTTTGTACAATTGATTGTAAAATATGACAACATTGTTATTACTATGACTGGTCATAACCCCCACCCCGTTTTTCCTGGCAATGATATGTATTAGTTATGGAAAACAATGTGCATCATCCAAAATGCATTGTTTCCTGAAGAAATCCTCCTCCTATAGAGACAGGAACATAATCTTCAGCATCTTGATGAATAATTTTAAATCTGTCTACTTGAAATGAACTCTCTTTCTCAACCATAAGTTAATAATTACAAACAAAATGCTCTTCAGGTTCAACCACAAGAAGGGAAGCAATGGGCTGGGCTGGGCCAGGCCGATGCCAATTACCAGCAGCCTAAGTCCGGCCCAAACACCAAAATGATGTCATTTTCAGGTCTTTAGATTATGAAATCTATAGATCAAAACATCGTTATGGTCAGTTATATCAAAACAACAACATTCTGGCAGGGGGGGATCAGGCCTTTAAGGCTAGCCAATATCGTGAACCCTCACCACAAGTATCTTGTTCATATTCCTAAATCCAAACTATATCACTTCCTGAAGAATCTTCATTTCTCCTAGAACCTGTACTTGTATAATAACTACCTTCCCCACCCAAGAAAGAAAAAGAAAACTGAAGGATGAAAACTAAAATCACTTGTCACCATAAGAAACAAAGAGAAACATAATTTATCTGCAAAGTTCCTTTCACAGAGACTTGGAACTCTGTTTATTCTTCATGGTTATGGAATTGCAATATCAAAGGCATCCATGAAACCATCATGTTCTCACTGTCACTCCAATTTGTTTGAAAGACAAAAAAGATGCAGATAAGAGATGAGAAAGGAAAAATGAATGAATGAAACAACATTTGTTCCCCTCATCTTTTCCAAACAACTTTCAAATAGCTAAATATTATGGGTATCTCTGCTCCTTCTTCTCTTAAACATATGTTCCTCAAATATAAGTAATTCAGGTCTATAAAAGGAGAGTTACAATTGAAATAATTGATCGAGTACTATAATAAGCATACCTGCTGTCTCATTGATGAAAACTCTGGGTGACTAGCAGCAATGATAGACTTGAACATGCGTGGGGGTATCCCTTCTTGTTTCTGTTGTTTGACGGGAGTAGATCGGAAAAAAAAGAGAGAGAGGTTTAAGTTATCAACCATATACAAGACAAGCACATTGTATCTCATTAAGTCTAAACTTGCAAAATAAGTTAAAATTTCCATTGGGTATACACTGAAATTAATATCTAAATCCATAAGTTTTCGAAAAGCAAACAAAAGTAAAAAATATTGTTAAAAGAAGCGTATCAGATAATCTGATGCTGTTCTCATTAAGTCTAAACTTGCAAAATAAGTTAAAATTTCCATTGGGTATACACTGAAATTAATATCTAAATCCATAAGTTTTCGAAAAGCAAACAAAAGTAAAAAATATTGTTAAAAGAAGCGTATCAGATAATCTGATGCTGTTAAAAAAAAATTCCTAGACTACAATACTTAGTCACCAGCCACTCCAGCTGGACACAAAGGTTACAGTTAGGGGTCAAATTTCTTGACATTGCATCATTCACCTTATCATCTTTCTGGATGACATAAAAATGAAAAACCAAAAAAATACTAAGAAGCTAGTAGCATAAAGGATGATAGAATGTTTCATTGGCCATGCCTCCTGTGCAGGAACTGAGTATTTTCCAGACAATAATCCATGCGCCAGTTTTGTTCTGTCATATAGAGACAAATAATCAAAGAGAGGACCAAAGTATATCAGCAATATGATAATGTTCTCATTCATTAAGTTCAGTAAAATAGTTGGTGTGATATATGACCAACCAAGATACTTGAAAAAGACAAAGGCAATACAAAAAAACTTGAGATGCTAAAAAAAGTAACAGTAATAACAGAGAAAGAGCAAGAGAGAAATTAATAGGAACAGATAAGGCAAACAGTTTGGATCATAATATGCAAGTTACTTACAATTGCATATTTAAATCCACAGTTGGATCAGCTGGAGCCATCTCAAAAGCCATTTTTAAGCTTTGAGTCGTATGATATCTGCTTACAGAAGGATCAGACGACCAATATGCATGCGTTAATAACATAACATAGCTAAGTTGATGTTAACATTCACAAACTCATTTATACACAGAGACAAACAAGAATATAAGCATTGACCTTGAACAGAAGTAATGTGTTGAGAACACAACTTGAATAGTTGCAGACATGTAGCAACTGCAAGAAGAATATATTAGAAAGAAGAGAACAAAAGTGTCATGTTTCTGGAAGCACGTTCCTACACAAAATTACCTGTTTCCAAGATTCACAAGGCCTGTATATCCTGGTCCAAAAATTGGTTCAACATCCTCCCCACTTTCTTGAATTCGATTCCAATCAAAGTTGGTATTCTGGTCAAGTTCCCTTTCAGCAGTAGTCATTTCAGTCTAAAACCAAACAGAACAATCTTAGCTTCCAACAAAATCTGTTTATCATGATTGACCAGCAAGGTACAAGGGGAAATGTAACCGAGATTACATCAGAAAAGATGTCATAATGTTATCTAGTTATCCTAGTGGAACACATCCAGCAAACCAAACACAACAAACTCACCAAGCTGGAGATATGATATAAAAGACATCAAAAACATCAAAGCTGGACTGTTGTCTAAAATATCGGAAGTGAAAAAGAAAAACTTAACAGCTATGACCATACAGTGATATTAGCTAGCAGGTCCTAAATGTTGCCCTGTTAAAAAAGAGTACCTCTGTACTCTACAAACAGAAATGGACCTATGTCTTTTATATTTTATTATCATTGATTTCCCTTTCCCTTTCTATCTCTTCAAGTATTAATCACATTAGGACACCAAATTAATGACTACAGTATTCAACCTCTCTTCACTGTCAACATAAACTCCTTCCTTGGTTAACTTTCACCAAGTCATTAACAGAAAATATACATATGCATCATGAGTCCTTTCTCACCAGAGCCTCCTAACAAAGGATGTACAGATCAGAACTTCAAACAAATAAAAATGATCCAATTTAAATTCCCTTCTGTAGTCCAGATAAATAAATACATGTTCAATCATTTAGCAACAAGCATCAAATTTCACATTTTCTGCACCAAAAATTGAAATGAATAGATAGTCCCCTACTCCCCTCTGATATTGCAGACCATGTCAAAACTTACCTTTTGCAGTGAAGAAAAGTCAATGCCAAAAAATGCCAGATGCTGGGCTAATAATGGGTCCAGAACACTATCATCCTCTGGATAAGAGAAAACATCTGAGCTGCCACAATGCGTCATGTTCATGAGTTCCAGGAAAATGCATCCAACAGATCTCAACTGAAAGATTATGTAATAATCACTCAACAAGAGAAAATAAACTCTAACGACTAAAGTTTCTCTGATATTCCAAATGACAAGTTTAATTTGCCACATAAATATAAAGCATGTTAAGTTGGAGAGTTAAACTTTCTGGCCAATCTCCTTCATCTTAGAGAAATCATTTTTTAAGTCGTGTGCATCCTATCTCGACTTCTGAGTTTAATATATGTCTCTCAGTATTAAAAACAGTCCCCTATACTTGGAATTGCTACAAGAACACGTCATACATACTTGAGAAGCATTATTGAATTTTATTTTTCATACCATGCCACACTATTGTTATCTCATACTGATTGGTACCCTTAATATTTCTATGTCCAACCAAAATACATCTACTCAAGGAAATTCACTGTTTCATTACGTTCATCATTATCAAAAAACAAAAATATAACTTGCATGATATATAGTAAGAAAATTATGGCTTCCTCACACACAACATGGTGTTACCTGCTGCTTCCAAATCAGCTGTAATTGTCCCCAGCTTGACTGAGAGGGGATAGCCTGTTTCTTTGTAGTATTCAACAGCATGGTTGTTACCACCAGTTCCATCCCAATTTCTCCGCCCACAAAGGATAGTGCCATCGGTAAGATTCAGCCACAGATTCTCTTTTTTCTCGCACTTTGCACATTTCCAACCAGAAGGGGGGACAATAACACCATTGTCAATCTGCTGTAAATTCATAGCATATGCACTAACTTGCTTCTTATCAGCTGTCCAAGTAGCAAGTGTCTCTTTTCGCTCTGCACCCTCAGCCATTAAAATAGCATCAACGGCCAACCTTACCTGTAGCATTCAGAAAAGTGGTTAACACATTGAGGCCTGGATTTCAGATGACGGAAATTCATAACATTGGCAAAGCACAACCAATATGGACCTTTTCAGGCAGCTCCACTGAAGGAAATGGAAAACTAACATAGTCAGGCAAAATGACTACACTGTGAGTTTCATCATAGCCAGGTTCATCATTTTCAAACCCTCCATCAACACCTACATATTGACAAATCATACGGGTTACGTAAATCAGTTCAAAAGGAAGCAACTTGACTTGAAATCGCGTACCTATAGCCAAGAGAGTGGGTTTCTTGGAAGGGCGATCTTCAGGAAGTGGCTTGTTAGTATGTTTGATATGCAAATACACGGGGTTTCCAGTCTTTTCATAGTTCCAGCCCACATAATCCTTCCCAAAAGCAAGAAAGCTGGTCATGTCGATGAACAAGCCGCCTTCAGACCTCTAAAATTTATTACACAGAATCCACAATTATTCAAACCCATCAAAGAAACAGCAAAAAATAGTGTATTAGTTGCAAGAAAATCTCAAAGAAAGAAATTTCTTGGGAACCAAACAGAAAATAGAAGTAGAAAATTCCAAAGAATGTAAAATACCGGAGTGTCGAAGGAGACACAGCATTCTTGCTTGTAGATGCGATTCGAGGGTTCGGGGATCCGAACCCGAGAGAGACTAGACCGGAGCAGCTCCATCATCCACTCCTCTCTTCCTCACTACCTAGCACTTACAATCCTATCCGACGAATGCTTCTTTCCTTCTTGGAGCTTTGCTGGTTTGCCCTAAACTAAAATTGAATGACAATGTCAGTTGTAAAGAGCGAGACAGAGAAATGTCCTAAGCTTGTCAACCAGGGTTTTAGGGCTGATAGAAAGGGGTATATTTAACCTTTAAGCCAGTGACAAATTTAACGAAGAGAGTATAAATTAAATCGTATCATTTAAGTAACATTCAAATTCAAATCAACACAAAAAAATGACAGAAGTATAACGCCAGTAAGTTTATGCCAAGTTAACGATTATGTGGCATATATTTATAACATTTAATATTAATATAAGTCTCGTATAGTCACATAAATATGACGTAACAATATTATAAGACCCATGTATTTAAATTGAAATATTTAAATCAAATTAATATAAAAATGTAAGACTCGTTCATTTAATTTAACCCTAAATAAATTTTTTTAGTAATTCAGTAAATTTTATAAAAAATAATAAGAGGTTATGTACAAAACAAAGAATTTGCTAAACAGAAATCCCATACCTACCAAAAGAACAAGTTAGGATAACAACATCACCCAAGTACACCAACACAGCTATCAACACAAAAAGACCAAACACATAATCCAAGCTCAAAATACTAAAGCTGCAATCACCAGAACTTAGGAAATGGAATGAAAGGAAGTTCTACTGTTTGTCTTGTCCTCTGTCATGAGTGTCTTCGTTCGCATACCTTGCAAGCTATATCATTCGTAGGGAATGATTTTCCCTCTGTTGACTCGCCTTCCTTAAGGCAGTAGGACTGAAAAAGTTTGTTGTGCCCGTGAGCTAGTAGTTTAGTGCATTGAAAGAAATGGATTTGTCTCCCCAACGGAACAACCACCTGCATGACAAGCTCTCGAAGTGTTTTGGCCGAGAATCTCCAGAACTTGGAAGATGATTCTGGCTCTTAAGCTCTCCATCTCCATAGCTACATCCCTGAAAGTTCTAGAGTTCCTTTCGGTCCAAATGTGGTAGACCATAGTAGATAAAAGAATAGGCAAGATGGAACTCTGCTAAGGATGTTGGTGAAACCAAGATAGGATAGAAGGAAGGCTGGAGTAGTTGGGAATGTTGATTTGGAAGTAGGTGAAGCAATGGGTCCAAACAAATTTGGAGAAAGGGTACTGAAAAAATAGATGTTCATTTGATTCCATGTCCGAAATACAAAGGGAACAATGGTTAGGGGTATATAGAAAGTAAAGTTTATCCCTTATTGAAAGTTTTTTTAGGACGGCTACCCAAAGAATGAAAGAACATCTTGGGCTTTTATGTTTGAACCAAACTAGGGAGTACCAAGGTACTTGTTGGGAAGATGGTCTTAAGAGGTTATATACTGAAACATTGGTGTAAATTTTTGAAGAACTAGGCAGCCATTCCAAGTGATCCGGAGAACTATTTGGTTGGTATTGAATAGGTTCAAAGTCCTCAATAAGCTCCATAGGAAATAACTGCCACCGCTATACATTATTGCTAATTATTTCAGAAACCTTTGCTGTCATAGGTAACCCCTGTAGCATCCCGCCCCTTACTTCGGGTTAAAACCCTAAAATTTGGTGCGTGTGAACTATGAGGCTTGGTTTAAATGA
>JANIPN010000219.1:80810197-80828695 GCA_027478595.1 Erythroxylum anguifugum
TTCTCCAAGGCTTCAGAATCGTCAATCCAAGCTCTCCAAGGACAGAGGTAGGGTCTAGCAGCCTTTATTCTGTTCTAACTATTCCCGGGTCAAAGGTGTTTGTCCCGGTTAGGTTTTCTGATCTCTGCGTGGATTACCTTTAGAGATAGTCTCTTTTGGCTATTCAGGTTTGAGTCTTCATACCGACACATGGATCCTGGCTTCGGGAAGGTCCCGACGACAAAATTTTTTGTTTTCCGCACTTGGTACATGTGATGTACCTCCCGGGATTTTCCTACAGTTATCACCAATTCTCCTATCTTTTATGAAAGCACTTTGGTTAGGACTAATAATGTGGGGGAGAATTACTCTAATCTGATTTGCTAAGATCTTAACTATCACTTTGTACAACATATTACAACAGGAGATAGGCCGATAATCTACCACTGTGGATGGGTGAGCTTTTTTTGGGATAAGGGTAATAAAAGTATAATTAAGCTCTTTAAAAAGTTTCCCATGCTGAAAAAAATCTTGTATAGCCCTAGTAATATCCTCCCCAATGATGTGCCAAGTATGTTTGAAGAAAAAACCATTGAACCCGTCTAAGCTAGGTGCCTTATTCGGATTGAAAGAGTCGAAAACCTCTCTAATTTCTTGAGCTGAAACATCAACTATGAGGGGAGTAGAGAGACTTTCAGATATGGCTTAAGGAAAAAGGGGCTCCACAAAGTCCTTGGAAGAAAGAAGGGGTTTCCTACTACTAATGGAACATTGAAAGAAGCCAACAAAATGTTCTTGAATCTCTTTAAGGCCTACTATCCTTCTCCCATTACCTACTTCTAAAGAGTTGATAGTGTTTCTGTTTCTGTTGGCTATATTAAGGAGTTGTGGAAAAGCCTGGTGTTCCTATCCCCTTCCCTTAACCACTTAATCCTGGAGGCCTATTTAAGGAATGACTCTTGATCATCTAAGGCTCTAATAGGATCATTAATGGCATCTGATTCTTAAGCAAGTAACTCATTCGATTGAGGTACATGCCTCAATTTGTCTTGAATGGTATGAAGAGCATCTTGACAGTTCTTGACTCTCTTATTGACATCTCCCACTTGTCCTGAGTTAAGAGCTTTGAGTGCTCGTTTTACCATTTTAGGCTTGGACACTACACAGAACATGGGTGATCCCCTTATATGGGATGACCAAGCTTCCTCCACTAGTTGTAAAAATTTTGGTTGAGAGGAAAGAAATTTAGAGAACCTAAAAGGAGAAGTTATTCTCGGGATGAGGAGACCAAATTTGACCTCTATTGGAGAATGATCTGAAATGTTCAGATAATGAATGACACTATAAGCACGAGAAAAATGGAGCTCCAAGCAGAATTAATGATAGTCCTATCTAGCTTCCTGGCAACATAAGTAGGCCCACTTTGTTTGTTGTTCTATGTGAAACAAGGACCACTAGAGTTAAGGTCGTAAAGTGCATGACCATCAACCCAATGTCTAAAGTCAGTCATACTTTGGAGAGCTGAGTGACTACTAGGTTTAGCCTCATTAGGGTGTAAGATTGCACTAAAGTCCCCAGCTATAATCCAAGTCTTGGAGGATATGGAAGGGCTAAAGTTTGCCAAGTCTCTCCAGAGGAACTTCCTATGGTTTAGGTTGTTGGATCCATAAACACAAGTCGCTAGAAAAGGGGGGAGTTGTTTCTAAGAGACAACTCTAGATGTACTAACTGATCCGTAGAATTCAGGATGTGGCAATGATAGCTATTCGGATCCCAAGCTAGCATTATTCTGGCGTTAGAGGCACTGTCTATATTGCTATAAAATGGCCACCTAGGGAGAATTGAGGAGCAAACCTTATTCAAATAAAGGAAGGACCTAATCCTAGATTCTAGTAAACACACAAAATGAATGGACATTCTCTTGAGCAAAGCTTGTACAACTAATTGTTTTTTGGGGTTATTGAGCCCCCTAATATTTCAAAAAATTAAATCCATAAACAAAAACAAATAACAAAAACTAGGAGGGACACCTACTTTTGCTTTTTCCTAGTTTTCCTACCTTTTTCATAGTAAAATCCCCTACTGCCCCCCCTTCATTTCCAGGACTCTCAGGAATCAATTCAGATATAGGAGGAGGTGAGGTGGTACCTACTTGACTTATGGCATTAATTGGCAAATCCCCAAAGTTTCCAGCAGAAATTTATCGGGTCATCTGTGCCTTACCATCTATGTCTGAACTCCCTTTAGTATTGGAGAATTGTTCCATCAATTGATTCATGCCTACAATATGTTCCAACAGCAGTGGACCTAGACCTTTGCATTGGGTTTCTGGGACAGAAGTCTCCTTTTCTTGCTGTGTGGGTTGGCTTGTGGAAGGTAGATTCCCTCCTTGCCACTCATGGTTAATATTCTATACCTCTTTTCCTTGTGTCAATTCATGATATTCTCCAGTTTGGAAAACTCTCCCTGTTGGTGCCCATTCTTTGGTCTGAGTAACCTGTGCAAGCCTCCATTCATATTCGATGCTAACTTCTTTATATGATATCTCCCCCACCTCATTATATGTTGCTAATTGAAATGTTGTAGGCCAACCCTAAATATTATTAATATAATAAATTGAACTTATTTATTTATTTATCCTATCGACCTTGATTTTAAGGTAGAATTCCTAGACTGAATCTTTTATCTCACTTATGAATCTAACTCTTTGTGCAAACTCGAGCATTCTTTTCTGGGTTTAACTAAACTTGGTCTTGGAATGTTTCCTTGAATCAGGAGGCACACTTAATGTTGGGTTTTCCGAGAAAGCTAAGAGTATGTATGTAACAGATGGATAGTAGGAGGAGGAGAGGACTTGGGGCTATAAGGGGGTTGCGGCGATGGAGAAGTTGATATCCAATAGTAACGGTGGTGAAGAATAGAAGAGAAGGCGAGTCATCCAGATCTTGGCAGTGGAAGTTGTAGTGGCATCGCAAGCAGTGCATTTTAAGGAGATGGGTATAGCTCCTCAAGAATTATCCTTAACTAAATGTCTTGCCAAGCACAACTTGTTGCTACAACAAATTTAGTTGTTGTACTTAACAAAGTGATAATTGGTTGCTTTGTGGAAGATCACGAAATATAACCTATCTCATGCATAAAAACATGACTTGAAGTGCTTCTTATACCATATTAATCTCTTACATAATCATTGTCAATAAACCCATCAAACTAGACTTTTCATCTTTCTTGTAATATAACCTAAAGCCTTTAGTTCATTGCAAGTAATAAAGGATTAGATGCTAACAAATGAATTTCTATAGGATTCTTTATATACTTAAAGATCAAGCTTACAACATACATTATGTCTAGTATTATTGTAGTTAGATACATAAAAGTACCCATAATTTGCTTAAAAAGCTATCAACCGTGTTCCCTTCATGATCGTTGTATCGCTTTAAGTCACACTCAATTAGAGTGTTTATAAGATTACAATCCTTCATCTAAAACTTGTCCAAAATTTCTCCTATATGATTCTTTTAGGAGAGAAAGATTCCATCTTTTAATTGCACTACTTATATGCCTAGAAAGTAATGCATCATACTAAAATCAGAGACGTCAAACTCACCATAAACTTCTTAACTCAAACATGGCAATGCATTTTTTGGTAAATTTAAGGTCATTGACATATAAGTAGACTATCAGCATTTTATATTCAATCTTAACAAAGTGTACACTCATGAAGACATTTCGTGAAACCAACCTTAAGAAGTAAGTCTCAATGCAACTATACCAAGCCAATGACTTATTTTTCCCATAAAGAGCTTACTTCAATCTATAAACCTTATGCTCACTTTTAACTTTGACATAACCAAGGGGTTATTTAACAAATACCAGTTCCTCCAAGTGCTTATGTAGGAATGTCAATTTAACATCAAGCTAGAAAATCAGACAAGAATTCTATATTGCTAATAGAACTAACAAACTAATTGTGTCATGTCTTGCAACCGAAGAGAAAACTTCTGTATAGTCAACCTAATATTATTGCATATGTCCTTTAGTCACCAAGTGTTCTTTGCATTCATTAACTTCACCATATTTTTATATTTGTTTTAAAGACCCATTTTACACCATTGATTTTGTTCTCATTCAGTAGATCATATATCTCTCAAGTATCATTCCTTTCAATGACATTGACTCTTCATTCGTTACTTTTTGTCATTTTTCTTCTTTGATGACTCTTTCAAAAGTTTAGATTCACAATGTGAAAACAAAGCAAAGTGAGCTATTGGATTTTTTAATAATCTAATTAGCTCATAATCTTTCATCCAAGCAAGACTTCTTTTAACAAGATAAAGAAATTGAGTTTCTTCCTTATTAAATACATAGGATGTTGGTAAAGTTTTAGTGACTACTGAATTTGCTTTTTTTTTTTTTTACTTTTAGGCATACGAGGTGTTCTAAGTTGCTCATATTCAACATTATTGTCACAAAGGATTTAGATAAGATGTTACCTATTCCAATCCTAAGTATTCTCTTTATAACAAATAAAGTTCTTATAGGTCACAATCTTCTCTTTTAGTGGATTAAATAATTTATTTTCTTTGGATGCTTTCCTTACACTAAGAAAGATGTATTTTTTAGCCTTATCATCAAGTTTCTTCGCCCATAAGCATACCTGATATATCCAAAGCTTCTAAAGTGATCTGTATTTGGTCTTCTCCCTCTCCGAGCCATTTTTAATCTCATGTTTTAAATAACAAAAGTTGGACTTTTTTTAAGATATAAATGCTTCAATTCACTACTTTTAGTCAAAAGATCATCTAAACTATTCCCCTTGCCAATAGCGTCTCACCATATTGAGATTAATTGAGTTTTTCCTCTTTAAAAACAATATTTTGTTATATTGTATACGCAATTGTAAGCTCTCTTCAGATCCCATGCTCTGCAAAAATAAATTTCAAATTGTTATGGGTAATATTTGTTGCCATGATCTATTTTAAGGGTTTTAAAAGTGTTTCTTGCTTCATTTTCCATACGAGCCTTAAAACTTTTAAATACAAAGGAAGCTTCTAAACTTTCTCATAAAAAATTGACCTAAATTTTTCTTTAAAATTTATTAATGAAGGTAATTAAGTATATTTTACCTCCATTGGAAGACGATATTATTGGACCAAAAATATCAAAATGCGCCAACTTCAACATTTCCTTTGCTCTCCGTAACTTTCCTTTGGGAAATTAAGAATGAGGTTGTTTGCTAGCAATACATTATATATGAAATTGAGAATAAGTTGTAAGCTCTGTCACCATGTTCTTCTATTGAGTCCTTAATTCACCAAAATTCAAATGATTATAAAAAAAATGCCACAACCATGATGGATGTTTCATTTTAACCATCAAACTTGATTAAATACTTTCAATCTTCAATGGAAACAATCTATTTGAATTCATTTGAACAACTAAAATAGCACATCTATTAGTATCATAAATTTCATAAGCACCTTTTTAATAATGATAACATAACCTTTTTCTTGCAACTGATTAGCACTCAACAAGTCACTCTTCAATTTAGGAATACCCAACACATTAGAGATCGTTTTCACAAAATTATTATTGGTTATTATCTTAATATCACCTTTTCTCGTCACTTTAGCAGTAGGGAAATCGCCAAAACTCATACTAAGGTGAAAATCTTCATTTAGATAAGAAAGTTATAACTTACTTCCACTATTATGGTTATTGCAACTTGTATCCACATACTAAATATATGATTCTTTTTTCTTTTTGTTTTGAATGGCTATCAATAAAGTTTCCACTTCTTTATTCTCAACAAAGTTTAAAATCTCTCTCTTTTCTTCTGGTTAGGCATCCTAGTATAACATTCGTAAGTATAACGACCAAATTTATGACATATAAAGCACTCAACCTTAGAATTGTCAAGATCATGTCCTTTGACTTTTCCATGAAATTGGTCATTATTGGCTCTAAAATTCTTGTTGGCATCTCTATTTCCTTTATCTCCCTTTCCTCTACCGATACCTCTATATATTTCGCAAAAACTTTTAGAATGAGTATTGATAGAAGCCTTCAATGCCTTTTCCTTTACTGTTGAACTTTTGTTCATCTTTTGCTCATGGAACAATAAAAAGGTCTGCAATTCATTAAAAGAGAGTGCATATGTGTCTTTTAACTCTTCAATTGAGGAGACAACATAATTAAAATCCTTTTTCATATAATGCAAAATCTTCCCTACTATAGCACATTACTCATCTTTTCCCCAAGGAATTGCATTTTTGTTATAGATCTCCTTTATTATAGGAAAATAGATGGTGACATATACTTTAACCTTTATCATTAGTGTCTAGTGATCCTTCTTTAAGGCTTAAAGTTGTGTAACTTTGACCTTGACAAAGCCTTAATATTCTTCTTTATAGAGTCTCAAATATTCGAAGAAGTATCTTTACAAAGAATAGTTTTCAATATGAGACGATCAATAGCTTGAAAAGATAGTTTTTTGCTTTTAGGGCCTTGACCTTTCTAGCTTCAAATTCAACTTTCTAGGAATTTGTCAATCACATCTACTGGTGGCTCTTGAATTCCAAATTCATCAACTGCAAAATACTCCCTTAATTGCAAAAAATTCTCCACAAACATGCTCTAATGGTCATAGTGACCATCAAAGTGTTAGATAGATGCTTACAAAAAATTGAATTATGTGACCACTTGAAAAGTGAAGAAGGAAGCAAATTTTTGGTTCCCTCACGTGTTTCATTCTTAAGATCTCAAGCTTTGATACTATTGATAGGTACAAAGCAATAAACAAAGAAGGAATATATATGAAGAACAAGATAGATGGCTAGAAACACATATTTTTATTTACAACTTTGCCACCCTTTTGTAAATAAAAATACATAACAAAAATACCATTGAAATATGACTCATACCAACCATGATCTATATAAACCAATTACTCCACTAACTCCAAAAAATCATAACCATAACTCTTAAAAGTTAGAATAACTTGGACTATATAATTGACAAGTAGCAAATTCTTATCGACTAGTAAACTCCTAAGTAATAAATCATATAAATGTGCAAAAAAGCACAAATATTACTTCAACATACGTTATAATGAATTCTTACCGTATGCTAACAAAGTAACAAATGTCGGAGAAGCTTCAATCAAGGAAGTTGCTTGTCGGCAGGATGTTAATACAAAGTTTACAAGTTGTGACCTTTTATCTCAAAGGTCTCTTGCGTTATCTATTTGGCTTGCTATAATGAAAGACAATGGTCAAAAATTGAGGCTATCATGGTCAAAAAGGGAGGAGGCTGGAAATCAACAAATAAAACCTATAAAGGAGGCCTATAAATAAGCCTCCCCAATTCACTTGTAAATCATCCCTTCTCAGAAAATTTTATTCTTCAGATCCAAAATATCTGTATCACTTAGTGCGGGTCAACAAAGAGTGTTTATCATATTTCTTGTATAAAATATATAGAGATTGTAACTATTATTATCTCTTATTTTTCTACTCTTGTTCATGGTTTTTACCACAATTCATTTAAGGGGTTTTTCACGTAAAATCTGTGTGTTCAATTATCTCAAATTTATTTATTGTAATCATATTCTAATCTAGTCAATTTTCTCAACAAGTAGTATTAGAGCACGGTTTGGATGTGCAGGTCTACTTATCATATGTTATATGATTGCCACTGAATAGTGGATCCCCCACATTAGAAAATGAGTTAGATCACTATTTGAAGATACTAGGCACTATTCACGTTTAACGTTCGCTATGATTTGTCCAAGATCAGACATTGCACATGCAGTGAGAGTGGTTAGTCGATACTTGGCGAATCCTGACAGAGAGCATTGGAATTTTGTAAAAAGGATCCTAAGATACATTAAGGGAACCTCAGATGTTGCATTATGTTATGGAG
The DNA here is from genome assembly GCA_027478595.1 of Erythroxylum anguifugum. Classification (NCBI taxonomy): domain Eukaryota; kingdom Viridiplantae; phylum Streptophyta; class Magnoliopsida; order Malpighiales; family Erythroxylaceae; genus Erythroxylum; species Erythroxylum anguifugum. The sequence continues at coordinate 80,818,100 of JANIPN010000219.1, forward strand.
AATCAGGCTTTATTGTCAATGGATACGTTGATTCAGATTATGCAGGTGATCTTGACAAAAACAAATATATTATATGCTATATGTTTAAACTTGCTGGTGGAACTGTAACTTGGGTTTCAAAACTACAATCAATTGTTGCTACGTTAACAACAAAAGCAAAATTTGTAGCAGCTACACAAGTTATTAAAGAAGCAATATGATAGAAAATGCTCTTGGAAGAACTTGGGCATAAATAAGAGACAGTTTCTTTATTTTGTGACATTTAGGATGCCTTGCATCTTATAAGGAATCCAACATTTCATTTAAAGACTAGACAAATATGAGTACAATATCACTTCATTCGTGAAAAAGCTGAAGAAGGAGTTGTAGATATGAAAAAAATTCATACCAAAGATAACTTAGCATATTTCATGACCAAGTCAATCAATACTGACAAGTTTATTTGGTGTCGATTCTCTTGTGGACTGATAAAGACGTGAGCAATATGAAATGGCAAGATAGAAAAAGTAGTGTGAAGATATGATTGATACTCAATCAAATCTTCAAGTGGGAGAATGTTGGAATGATGGGCAGTAGTCAATAATTGCGGCTACCATAAAATCTTGTTCTTCAAATTCAAAATCTTCGTATCACTTAGTGAGGGTCAATAGAGAGTGTTTCTTATATTTCTTGTAGAAAATATAGAGAGGTTGTAACTACTATTATTTCTTATAGTAAAACTTTTCTACTTTTGCTCGTAGTTCTTACCCTAATTTATTTAAAGGATTTTTCATGTAAAATCTGTGTGTTCAATTACCTTAAATTAATTTTGTGATCTTGCTTTAATCAGGTCAATTTTCTCAACATAACTATCAAAAGAGTTGTGTTATGGGATAGTGGTCAATATGAAAGAAAGTTGATAGAAATAGCTCTCAAATAAGCTAGTGATGTTGTATTGACCAAAAGGGTAATAAAAGCTATCAAAGTGTTGATAGGCAATGATACATAACTCTCAAACATATAGATAAATTTTATATGAATACAAATGACGGGTGGAAAAAGAAAGTACAACACAATATAAAGATAAAGAGATGACGATGATGGTGATAATAAAAATAAATAAATATAAATATATTTGTTAATTGTTTTGGTAAAGTATATTAAATATCTTGAAATATAAGTAAAATATAAAAATATATCACAATTTTTTTTTATCAAGTCAATATATATCTATATCTAAAAGAATTTGATTGTGTTACTTGTTGTTTTTCTTAAAAAAATCAATACTAACAATTTTAACCTAAAATTTTGTACAAATATTAATAATAAATGAATACATTATCAAAATTTGTTTTCAAAAAGTCTAATGATGAAATTATTTTTTTATAATTGTATAAAGATTGAAATTTTGAAAGATATAAAAAATGAACAAAAAGTTTAAACATTATCAAATTTTGTAGAGTGTCTTAAAAAAACATTTTGAACACCATGATGAAGTCTATTTTGAATAATGTCAAATTCTATTATTATGATACTATAATAAAATAATTTTTATTTTTGATATATAATGCTATAAAATAAAAAATAAAAGTTGATATATATTTAATAAATTACTAGAAATATATAATATTTAAAATAATTTACCAGATATATCAATTTGATTATTTTAAGGGGTGGTTGGTTCAAATAAGGTAATAGTAATAAAAATGAGAATGAATATAATCCTTATAAATATAATGGTTAGTTAGAATGAATGAATGATTACCATTACTATTGATAGTGATTTATTTGTTAAGAATATTGATAAAAAAGTTTGTTAATTTTTGTTTTACATCAGTTTTTAATATGTTTTGCTAAAAAAGAAAAATATAATTAATTAATTATATTGTAATATTATTTTAATTAATTATATTGTAATTAATTGATTATATTGTAATATTATTTTAATTGACTATATTGTAATTAATTAATTATATTGTAATTAATTGATTATATTGTAATATTATTTTAATTGACTATATTGTAATTAATTATATTTTAATTAATTGATAATATTTTAATTATATATAATTACCAAAAAAATTAAAAAGAAGAAGAAGTCATGCCTGCGACGTTGGACTATTACGGAGGAATAATTTTCATTCCTCTAATATTTTGGGAGTATCGATCCCTAAAAGCCTAATATCAAAGTATTATTTCTATAATCATAATAATCAACCAACCAGTCGTTATATATTCCTTAATTATTAAACCCTTCACAAACTCTTCAATCCAGCACCCCCTAATTTAACTTTCAAAACTACTCATATGATATAGTTTCTGTCTCTTCTTGGTTTCTGTTATCTTAGTTTTTCTGGCTTAAACTAGTCTATCGTTTTAAAAATTTACAATCTAAAGTTATATATATTTCCAATCATATTTATATGTTTCAAAGTGTTCTAATCACTCTTAAGCACGTTATAAGATTACAAACCAGGAAATATGATTACTTTACTAATATGTGGAGTCAAATATAATTTATCATTTTGGAGTAATTATCATTCATTGAATATATTGTAACTATACTGTCTCGTATGTATAGCAGTAAAGAAGTGATATTCATGACAGAAGTTAATGAACTCTTAACACTTCCTTAAATTTGTGCAAAGCTCAGAGAAACTTCAGTAGTTAAATAAACATATGTACAGTTTCGTATAGGAATCCACATACTGCATTTATTCAAAAGGAAGCATGATCTTGAAAGTAGAATAAAAGATAAGAAACTTTAATACTTTAATGAACATTCTTACATATATATATATATATATATATATGACTCCATAGCTAATCAGTATCCACATAATTAATTAATCCAATTCCAAAGTAACTGAAAAGAAAAAACACCTTGATTTTATATATCTCAAAAACTCTAACAAGATCAGCTGGCGTTTATTGTGTGACTGGCATCTCAGAGAAGCCCACTAACATCCAATTCTAAGCTAGATGGGATGCCAAACATGAACATATTGCTGCAATAACTATCCTTTTCATCTTCAGTACTACCATTGACATGAGTCGTTGAGGAAGAATTCAAGGGAGTAGTGCTGCAGGAAGTTGTTGATAGAAGTGAAGTAACACCCAAGTTTGGCAAGTTCTCAATCGTACTAGTGTTGATAGTGGACTGCCTATTAATCCGATTGCCACAGTTGGTTGTTGACGTAGGTTCTCCACTTGCTGGTGGCCAAGAATTCTGTAAAGGATTCTGCCAGCTGAATGTAGTGGGGAGGGCATTAGAAAGTTGCTCCAAGTTGATTTCCGTGAATTGGGTTTGATTCAGAAGGTGAGAGCTTGAGTCTGTGTAGGTGTGAATTTGGTTTTGGACCTGGTTTGCTTCCGAGCTCTGGAATTGGTCATGAAGTGGGGCACTGACAGGTATGTTATTTTCTTGAAAACTTTTGAGGTTAACATCATGGCTACGGCTATTGTCTTGCGCCGACAGGAGAGAAGTGGCCAAGTTTAACAGATTTGGATTCAAGAGGGATCCAAGACCAGGCAAGCCGGAAAGATTGAGTTGATGAGATGATAACGATGAGTTGCTGAGAGATGAGTTGAGAACTGAGTACAGTTGAAGAAGATCAAGGCGTGGTTTATGAGTCACAGGATCAATTCCCATTCTCAACAGCTTTTTCTTTATATGGGTGTTCCAGTAGTTCTTGATCTCATTGTCAGTTCTTCCTGGTAAGCGAGCAGCAATTGTAGACCACCTGTAGAAGTAGGAGGTAGTGAACATAGACCAAGTTTAGTACTTCCATAAGTAGTCGTTGGTCGAAGAATTGGGTATCTATTCTTGTCATGCTATGTCCTAATTAGCAATAATTAAGAAGTGTCTTCTTGGTTCTTTAAATCAATAAATGATGAAGAAATGTAAAAACAAGACCATAACATCTGGAAGTCTGCAAACTCACTTGTTTCCAAGAACACTATGAAGTTGTATGATTATCTCCTCCTCTTCATATGCAAATTTTCCTCTCTTGATGTCAGGTCTCAAGTAATTAATCCACCGAAGTCTACAGCTCTTCCCACATCTTTTCAGCCCTATTTAATTTGCACCAGGAAGAAAACAAGTTGGAAAATTATAAACATCAGAAAACTATACATGAGCATATAGTTATCTAGCTGGATACCTGCATTCTTTGGGAGGGTTCTCCATCTCCCATGCCCATGTTTTTGAATATAATCAATCAACTTTTCATCTTCCTCTGCCGTCCATGGACCTTTCTTTAATCCACTTTTGTCAGAGCATGTTGATGATTTTCCCATTTTGCTCCTTTCACAAAATAGAAAATAATCCTCAGGCTAGTTTATGGAAAAATTGTGTGTGTGAAAGAGTGACGGACAGGAAGAAATAATGTAAGTTCGGTATGTATGTTTAAGAGAACGTGGGCGGGGGTTTATGTATTTATATAGCAGACTCGAGAATGCAAGCAAGCTAAGCAAAGAACTGTAAGTCAATGGGGTTTGGTACCGTCCCAACTTTATTCATCACTTACTATACGTGTCTTGTAATATAGGCATGTATGATAATTTCTCACATACCCAAGTTAACCTTCTTCTTTAATAAGAGCATTTCTGATGAACTAAATGAGAGAACTTACATAATTAAGACTAAAATTTCATTAACTTAGACACAAAGCATTGTTATGTTAAGATCCTAAGTATCTTTTAAACACAATTAAACGTTACAACTGCAATTAACTACATAAACACATTATTCACCAATGCCAAGGATTGCCCTTAAATTTGGCTTTTCACCTCTTTTACTAAGTCAAAGTAGGATTGCATAAATGAATCAATTACAAAGGCAAGATAATCGTCCAAAGAGCCCTTGGAAACCATGGATTGTGTCAGGAACTCAATGGCAATTTGATAATTGAGACTTGGACGTTGATCTCTTTCAAGCACACTCTGTTCCTGTCTCACAGACTAAAACATCTCTTTTGCGAACAAAAACACATGGCTGTCTTTCGGCCGGTAGTTCTTACCTCCTTTTGCTTTATCTACGAATTAACTATCGCTACCTGACACGTACGGGTTGGGTGATGGGGGTTTCTCTTTTAAGCCATTGACCGCGTTACAGGACCACAACATGCGTATGTCAACAATGTGCATGGCTCCGAGCCGACTCCGACTCATCCCCCAATAGCCTATCCGCCTACATTGTTTTTTTTTTTTTTATTACAGATTAAAATTGTAGCTTTTTATGAGAAGTAAAAATAATATTCAGAATTTGTAAATTAATGTTTTGAATTAGTTACAAGATATTTGTGTATGTGACATTGGATTGGATGGATGAAGGTTAGAAAAGTGGGAAAACGAGAATAGCAATAGCAGGAGTTGGAATATTGCACGTGGATAAATTCAAGGTTTTTGGATAGACTCAGAATCTCATGACTGATTGTGAAGTTCAAGATTGGCTCGATTAGTTTTCTACATGTGCACTTTTGCTACGTCTTCACGAATGAACGTGATACATTTGTTCATCGAGACAAGACAGATTTTAGGGTAGGGGAGATGAAGAAACCTTCACTTCACATGATGTCCACCAGTTGGCTTAAACCCCGTTTTGAAATATATGTGATAACCTTCTCTTCTCTTCTTTTTTTTTCCCCAGTTTTGATCTTTTTTTGTTAGACCGATATACAGGAACATATGGTAGAAGAAAGAAGAAAAATATTATAAAATATTAAATCTCATTATACGCAATAGCTAGAATTTCAACTTCAGTTGCCACAAGTAGGTAATTCAATGATGAGTACAGCTGTACGAGAAAAGGCTAATCTTGTTTTATAGGCTAATCTTGGGTAAACAATATTTTAATTATTAAAAATTTATATATTCCTGTTTTTGATAGTGATCCGTATAAACATTAGGGTTTATGAACAAAAGGAATTAATTAGCATGAGATTAGTTTTGCATGGTTAATTTTAATTATTTTCTATACCTATAATTGTGAAATATACATCGGACCTTGAAAAGGAGCTCCTTTGTTTAAGTTTAAAAGCTTTCAGAACCTAAGATCCAAGACACATAGAAGTCGAACCGTGTGCAGTGAGACATGAAACGACCGTTCTCTATACTTTCTGCAATGGCACATTCGGATTTGATGGGAATCAGTCACATTAACCCAACATTTTCAAATTATATCCCCCACCACCTAAAGGTCATAAATAGGCACCTAATGACCTAGAGCTAAAACTAGGGTAACACTTGTACATAGAGCAACGATTACAGGGCACAATTGAACTACTGTTTTTCTTGACCTATCAGCTCATCATTTGAATGCCCATACAGCAAGTTTGACCCAATTTTTCAATTATGAATTTGGTCATAATTCATAAACTAGACGCAGTTATGACACCTGTTGACAAGACGTTTTATACCACCAATGATTTGAAACGACACCTGGCTGCGCAGTTTCTCCTCAGAGCTGTTCAATTAAGCTATGATATGATGTTTTCTTAAAATGTAAGTGGTGAATTTTGGCTATTTACAGCTTTTATGTAATGACCTGATCGCATGTTTCCTAATAGAAGAAACACTTGGTCGTACATCCAATACCCACCGAATAAACATCATTTCCAGGCTATCCTATACCTGCATGTACCTCAATCAAGTCCCATCAAACTTGATGCGATTAAATTCGTTGAACAGGGATTTCACTGTTTGGTTCTTTTCTTGTCAATATGAGAGTTTGTGATAATTTTGAACATTCCTGGAAAATGATTTAATTGACATGAAGGACGATACCGGGTCCCCTGTGATCACTAGGCTCTTGTCACCTCATAGAACATGCAGTCCAAAGCTTGCAAATTGCAATTACTCGCCGCCGATATTATTTATAGGAGTAAAAGGCTAGATAAGATCATAGATACCATGAATTCCACTTCCCCCTTTCTTAGCAGGTTACAGCTTAGAAATCAAACCAATTTTGTAAATCCCCAGTGAGACTGGAAACTTTGTCGGAAACTAGGAGCAATGCGACATTGTAACAGATCTAAAACTTTCTTAACAGCGACTTTAATATTGTAGCATACACGACCCGTTATTCAAAATCCTGGGACAATCCTAAAAAGGGGAAGTGCTGTACTATTTAATTATAGAAAGAATTTGTACAACGGGGTGAGGATTGCAATTTCTTGAGAATGAGATCTTTAAGAGAATAGAAATTTTCCAAACCTATACAGCTAAGCTATATATTGGAGTTAGGCGCCACTTATTCCTGATCAGATTCAATCATCAACTCATAATTGGAAAATCCAAAATGAATCTATGGACGGGCTCATAACTGGTTAAAATTAAGGTCAGCACCAGTAGAAAAAATGCTTCGACAACTAATTCACGTTAAGGAAAAGTGGTTAAAACGGAACTGAAATCAAAGAATAGGTATTGTCTCTTCAAAGGACATCAACTACAGCAACAGTAATGAGCAAATAGATGTTCACTGCTAATAATTGTTTGATATATTAACTTAGCTGCAAGGTGAAGCCATGGCTTGAGCACAGCTGATCCACGGCTTTTGGCTTCTTGGTCATCTTGTTTATTCACCGTGTACGTTTCTCGATGACTCGACAGCTGCTATATCTTATTTCCTTATCTTGTGCCATTGAAGGATCGAGTGGCTGGGATTTAAGTTTTCCCTCAGAAGAGCTTATGATATTAAACAATCCCTTTCAATTCCTCATAAGTTCTTGACATGAACCAATAAGAACACGAGTTTTGGTCAAATATATTTTTAAATATCAACTGAGATATACTGATAGTGACAACCAAATTATTAATGAACTTCCTAGTGCAAAAGAAATTAAAAAGAAAGAAAGAAAGTTTCCACCTGTTATTCAAACTAAGGCCAGAAGGAGGCTTGGAAGTTTGACTACCAATGCCATTGCTTGTAGACCCTTCTCACTTACATGTACAATCCAGAGGAACCTTGGGACACGCTGTCTGACAATCGCATGAAAATGGGTTCAACACCAAGCTAAAGTTTAGTTTTATAAGCGCAAAAAGCGTAATCGCACTATCATGTCTTTATGTTTGGTGGCACATGAAATGAAGTGTAATTTCTAAACCAGATCAGGGTCAGCATAATTCTCCTTGCTCAAAATAGTAAAGGGGTTTCTGGTTATGGTTCAACCAAAAGCTATATAGTTTATTATGAAGAATGAGATTGTACACTCAATATAGAAACACCCGATTTTAAAATTAGGTTTTGGTTGCTGCAAATATCAATTAAGTCATGCAACAACCCTTTTGCTACCTTGTCTCAACAATGAGCACATATTCGGTAGACTACCTAAAACATTATCCAAGTTCTCTTCTGTTATTGGTGAAGCTGCTTCAACAGTCAACACTCGGAAATTGTTATTAAAGAAAGCTCAGTTATCCTTTATGATTTTATGGTGTTCTTAATAGAATTGTTATTCCAACACAAGTAGACTCTAGAGACGTAAATAAGAAAAATAGTTCTCACTGCTTTGCGGCACCAAATATGGCAACGAAAATCTCCACTCTTAATTGTTTAGTTTTTCCATGTTACTATACTTGTTTGCCATGGCTAGTCTTTCTCTACCATCAGCAAAGAGGTGAAGCCAGCTGGCCTGAAAATAGGAAATTCAAGAACTTTCCAGTATTGATGATCATATAAACTTCAATGATTATCCTTTCTATATTTAGGGTAATATACATCACACTCCATTGATATTTAGCTTGAACCATGCTTGGCATGGCAGCGTGACCGAAGCAGATAGGCATATTATGATATTCTACATATTTGTGGTGTCTGCTAGCTTTAGCCTGAAATTTAATGTAATCATACAGACCATAAGGGGTTGGCGTAGGTGGTACATGCCTTCATCGCTTAACCAAGTGGTTGGGGGTTCGAATCTCACCCTTGGGAATGCAGCAAGCTCCTGGGCCAGCTGTAGCCCTCCCATGTTGGAGATGTTCCCGCAGCGAAGGGATTAGTCACTGATTCCGTCGGTGGATACCCTGGGTGTACCAAAAAAAATAGAACAGCATTTTTCGTGTATCTTTAACATGGTAATTGATATTGTTTTTGAATAATTAACATATTTATGTTTTTAGTTTTTTTAAAAAAACATATTTATGTTTTTAATTTTTTATCACTTGGTATTATTCACCCCATCAACACACAAACTGTCTGACATGGCGTACGACTTATGGAATGGCTAACAATTTAAAATCAAGGATGCGTTGTTAACTATCATTTGGCAAGCATGAATACATAATTAATATAATCGTACTATAATGTTCTTCACGATAGAGCATGTTCAAGGGATTAGAAAGATTTGTATGATTATCGGGTCAGGCTTAAGGTCGCCGATTCTTTAATTTATGGGAGTCTGGAGAAAGATATTAGAAAGACTTACCTGAGTAATAGCCGAACAGTTAAGAAGATATCTGCCATTTATTATGTTTTACGAATCTTAATTAGGGTCCATCTGACAGGAGGAAATCTGAGAATAACAATAGAGTATAGACTTAACGTCAGAATGGATTGCTATTTTTTTTTTGGTTAAGTCAGAATGGATTGCTATTGCTACGACTTAGAATGGAAACTTTTATATGTTGTAATTTTAATCTTTTTAGAATGGAAACTTTTATATATTTGTAATTTTAATCTTTAGTTAAAAATTGTTTTACACCTAACCCCAAGGTGCAGGTAAATTGGTAAGGGGCTCTCCTGACTTAAGTGAGGTTGCGGGTTCGAACCGCCCTCATATATGCAGCTGTTTAAAATTTGGGGTCAAAGCTTTGCCTCCCACAAGGGACCTACCCAACTCAAGTATCTACATCGAGTATAGTAGAGGTATCTCGTGACATGTTAAGTTCTATTATGATATTCAAGATGTCTGTCGTAAAGGATTTCTAATGATGTTAATAAAGTTGTATAAAGTAAAAGTAATGACCTAAAGGTATCTAGTGCCTGATAGTAAGGTCTAAATGCTCTTCTATTAATATTAGTGAACTGTAAATAATTAAGTCGTTTTTCATAATATAAGATCTTTTCATTTACTGTTGCTATTGTGTCTTCGGTGTTGATTAATGATTCTCTAATGGTAAAACAAATGGGACAATTAGTCATTTAAAATTCTAATGTATAAAATATAGAATCATATTCCCTTTGCTACCCAAAACTCGAGTTGAAGGTAGGGCGAATCAAATTACTTAAACCCACCACGCTTCGTTGCTTCATAGGCTAGTTCGGAAGCAGTGGTTGTGCTACAACTCGAACACGAGACGTGGGGCTAAGCCTCAGGCCCATACCTGAGCTCTGATACCACTTTGCTACCCAAAACTCGAGTTGAAGGTAGGGCGGAACCAAATTACTTAAGTGATTTATTAATTTGTACTTTTATCTGTAATTATTTTTCTAATATTTCAACGAGATATTTTGTAACACTCATAAAGTATTTTTAATATATGTTGTTAATTCATGGAGTTGTGTTTTTATTGTTCCTATAACAATAGTGATACTTTGTTCAGAATTTGACTCATTTAAATTAACCTTGGGTTCAGTAAAATTCTGAAATAAATTCTTGTACATCTTGTTGAGTGTAT
>JANIPN010000219.1:80828795-80839262 GCA_027478595.1 Erythroxylum anguifugum
CAATAACCAGATTTTGCATCTAAGGTAGTGAACCAATGATGTCCTTTGAGTTTATTAATGATAAAATCTTTTCTAGGTAATTTATATGCATCTCTGCAAGATCCAGATAATATAACTTTTAGAATTACACAACCTTCTACTGAATATAATCAAAGACAATTAGAAACAATAAAAAAGCAGATTACCAATTTAACTCAGTACTTGCAAGATAAATTATGAGTACGTTAGGAAATATAACACAATTACTATCTGAATTAATAGAGCAACAGAATCTATTAGAAAGTAAATTAGAACAGTTCGCTCTAGTTCAATGCGAAATATTACAGGAAATAAAACAATGTAAAGCAAGAATAGAAACAATAGAAAAGGACCGTCCAAAAGTGGTATCACTTTGCTACCAAAAACTCGAGTTGAAGGTAGGGCGGAATCAAATTACTTAAACCCACCACGCTTCGTTGCTTCACAGGCTAGTTCGGAAGTAGTGGTTGTGCTGCAACTCGAACACGAGACTTGGGGCTAAGCCTCAGGCTCATACCTGAGCTCTGATACCACTTTGCTACCCAAAACTCGAGTTGAAGGTAGGGCGGAATCAAATTACTTAAACCGAATACTACTTTGCGGTCCCTCTCTATTGTTTCTATTGTTTCTATTCGAGTTTTACACTGTTTTATTTCTTGTAATATTTCGAGTTGAATTTGAGCGAACTGTTCTAATTTACTTTCTAATATATTTTGTTGTTCTATTAATTCAGATATTAATTGAGTTATATTTCCTAATGTGCTCATAATTTATCTTGCAAATACTGAGTTAAATTGGTAATCTGATTTTTAATTGTTTCTAATTGTCTCTGATTATAATCAGTAGAAGGTTGTGTAATTCTAAAAGTTGTATGATCTGGATCTTGCAGAGATCTAGGAATGGATAATGAATTCGTTCTAGATAAAGAAGAGATATTTAAGGATGGAGCTGAAAAAGAATGTCTTCTAGTTATTGGAGGTTGCAGAATAGGATATTGAATTGAAGGTAATGGTGTAAGTTTCTGGTGAAATTTTGTTCCTACTTTTGCTACTTCTCTAAATAACTGGTCTAAATATATGTACTCGGTATCCTTAAATTCAATACTATGGTGTGAATTAGTTAAAGCATAACTGATTTGATATGTTATAGAAAATGGATATTGTCCTTCTAACATTAAATTCTCTTTATAAAATTTATAAGCGATGGTTATTGTTTGATCTAATTCTTGAGAAATGAGAGGAATTCCTAATTTTAATCTTGTATTAAATTTAATTTTTCCATAAGCTAAATTTCCATTCATAATTCCTAAAATTTGGTTATTACAAGGTCAGTCATTCTTTCATCTAAAATAGCCATTCTGATAGGTGAATCAATGCCTTCTTGGAACGTTGATTTTAATAAAATTTGTATAGTAGAAAGATGAATATATCCAATTTTAATTCTTTGTTTTTCGGGTATTTGTAATAATTGTCGGCTTATCTGTTCTTGATCTATTAAATTAATTCTTAGTTTTCCATTACATTGATCTATTCTGACTGGTGTTTCATAAATCATTTTGCCAAAATAAATAATGTTTTTGCGAGTAAATATATTTCGAAAATTTGATTGTTTATGAATGACTTGTCCCGTTTTAAGATCTAACTGAGTTTTAGCTATTTGTTTTTTCTTATCATTTTTAACTAAGGTGTTGACTTGAAAAGTTCCTAATGCTTCAGATAATTCTAAAGTATCTACATCGAGTATAGTAGAGGTATCTCGTGACATGTTAAGTTCTATTATGATATTCAAGATGTCTGTCGTAAAGGATTTCTAATGATGTTAATAAAGTTGTATAAAGTAAAAGTAATGACCTAAAGGTATCTAGTGCCTGATAGTAAGGTCTAAATGCTCTTATATTAATATTAGTGAACTGTAAATAATTAAGTCGTTCTTCATAATATAAGATTTTTTCATTTACTGTTGCTATTGTGTCTTCGGTGTTGATTAATGATTCTCTAACAAATGGGACAATTAGTCATTTAAAATTCTAATGTATAAAATATAGAATCATATTCGTCCTCTGGATAATCAAAAGGATTTTGTTTATCTATTTTCACTATAGCTAAATGGTGCATTACTGTCATTATTGTCTGATCTACTAGTAACGTCAGTATCTAGATAAGTAGGTTCAGGGGAATATTCTATATCACTCTCAGATGTATAACTTCCGATATATACTTCCTGATTATTAATATTTTCGACTTCACTTTTCGATTCGTCATCTGACTCATAATAAGAATATATATGATCAGTATTGGTAGAAATATCTCTAATTATCATATATCGTACTATGTCTAAATTAAGTACTTTCCGCCTTAAATAATCAAGACATATAAGAAGATAATTTTGACTTAAAAATAAATAATAATCGAAATCTAAAGGGCAAATAAATATAGTGCTTAAATGAAAAAACAATAATAATGGTTGCAAATAAAATAAACAGAAATAATATTCAATTAACTGAAGTAAATAAATCATGCAGTAATTAATAAAGTAATAATAATGAGTATAATAAAGCATGTTTAAATTATAAAATATTTTATCGTGTCTTGAATCTCTTTCCTATCATTTTTTATGGATTGGTGAATATACTGAGTTTATGCTAATAATGAGTGTGTTTCAAGAAATAATTGATAATTATGATGCTGTCTGGCTTCAATTATACTTTCTTCGTAAAACTTTATATAAGAACGTTGTTCTTGCTCAATTTGTAAATATCGCTTTATTAAATACTTAAGATGTTTCAGGTTATCAAAATACATTTAACTAATGAGTTGAGAAATAAGATGCTTATAGTTTGCTCTAGATTGGACAATGAGTTCCTTCATTTCATAACATAATTCTATAGCCTTTGCTGTTTCTGTCATAATGATCTGAGCAGTATCTCTTAATTCGGCTAAATCTTGGTTATGTGCGACGTCTTCTTGAGAAATATCTTCATAAATGCGATGAACTCTTCTATTTTTAGCAGCATAATGACTAATGTTGTCATTGACTAAAGTTTCTCGATGATAAGTGCTTGCGATCAGATACTTAAGTGTTCGCTTGTCCTGTACATATGTGTATTGATTAGTCATATCTGGAGATCATAGGAAGATGAATACAAGTGCATAAATGATGATGAAGCCAGCATAGAATAAAAACAAACAACGAATACCTGTTTCCGAACTGCAAGAGCGCCAACCTGAAGGCTAATATGCAAAGAGGATTTGGAAAACGAAGTTGTTTATTCTAGTAGTTCATACAGACTCCATAATCCAATGCTCCTTATATAGAGAGCAAAAGCAAACGACAAAAGAACTGAAATGACAAAAGAAAAGAAGAGATTCGTCGGTGATCCGACATAAAGAAAAGAAGACAAGACTAAAGAAAAGCAAAAGAAAAGATTCTGTACAATTTTTACATTGGAATGGGGTTAAGACATAACCCTACATCTTTTTGACTGCTTTTGACTATTCTTCAATAATTGAAGCGTCCTCTGGTTCTTGAACTTGGGCTGGGCAAAGAGGGCATGAATGTACTGCCCATTCGTTTAACTGTCTGCAAATTGCATGCTTCCAGGCGTCGGTGATATTTTCAAAAACACCAGATAAATGTGTAAATGGTTCCATAAATGATTGAAGTGTATGTATTGCTTCGATGGTAATGGGTGATTTATACGTAGAAACCATGATCATGTTATGTCCTTTGTAGTTAACTCGGAGAAGGGTATCATTCGTAATTCATTGGCATTGGATAAGTACTCCTTCTATACAATTGAGGTTGAATTGATTGATTAAGTCCCAACTGAATTGATGTCTGGATGGTGGTTCTATTGGTGGACATGTACCATTGCTGATTCCAATTTGAACATATGCTATTTTGGGTACTAAAATGGATGCTTCTTGAGTTGGCTCTTTTACTTCAAAAATGGGATAACTGCTGTAAAACTTGATATAAATTTCGCGGTCTTTGGCAAATCTATCTTTGTAAGCCTTGATTGCTTGGACAAAACCGACTGGAAATTCGGCTAAGATACTCAGGTTTTGAAGATAGATTGTGTCTATAAGTCCACTTTGGAATAATAGGTAGGTGGCTAATGGTTCGGCTCCAGGAAGTACTATTGCTTTAGGTCCAAATCGTCCTCGATTCTGTGGGTAGTACTGAAATACTTTCATGGCTTCTGTCCATTCGTTTAATGCTTGAAAGCAATCACAGAAAGCAGTGGATGTTATTAACTTGGCTCCTTCATTGATAATAGTGGTAGTATCCTTCATTGGTAATGAATTAATCCTTTCGAGATCAATAGAAGTTGAAGCTGTGCTTGGAATTTTGCCTAATATATTCATGCGACTAGTAGAACTGCTTGCCTGACTTGCTGGAGTTGTTAATGCGGTTTTATACTGAGGTCTGAGAGGTGGATTCTGATGATCTGCTAATGCTTTTTCAGCTTCCTCCTTGGTGGTGAAACTTTTATGTATTATGCCCTTTTTTCCAGTGATGTGTATTGCGGCCTGATGCCATTCTTCATAAATGCCTGCCATTGGTCCATTATATATCACATAAAACTTGGTATCTTTCTCATGGTGTTTGGGTAAGGCAGTGATTTTAGTTGGTATGGTGGTTGTTGAGGTTGTCGGGGGTGTTGATGTGCTTTGGGTATTTTGAGTGGATGGTATTTCTTGTTCTTCCAAATGGGCTAAGGTGGATAAGATACGATTGATTTCTTTAGTCAAAATGCTGGTTTTTTGTTGACATTTGACTAATTCTGCTTGCTTGATTGCTAATGTATCCTTGAGCTGTTGGATGACTACTTCCATTCTCTGGTAAGGATATCTGCAAGGAAATTGTTAGAAGATTTTATATACTGTATTTGAAAGCTGTATTGAAGAAATTCCATCTGCCATCTGATTAGACGACCTTGATTATAGTTAGATCTGATGTTGTATCTTATAAATCCACATAGATACTTGGAATCCGTTTGAATTAAAAATTCAACCGGTAATAAATCAACTCGCCATTTTCTCAATGTTTTGAGACAGGCTAATGTTTCCTTTTCATGTACTGGATACTTCATTTCTGCTTGATTAAATGTTCCATTGATATATTTGCATAATAAATATTTCTTGCTATTGGGTGGTTGTGCCAAAAGGCATCCTGCCCATGTATCTATACTTGCATCAATCTGTACCAATAAAGAGTCTTTTTCTATATAATGATAAAGAGAAGGTAATGTTTTATATAATTCTTTTAACCTACATACTGTTAAAGTATCTTCATGAGTCCATAACCATTGTTTAGTAGTACTACACTTTTGCTGTAATTTTCTTCTTTCCTTTGCTAAATTCTTAAGAAAACCTTGATATGAGATATAGTTTAATAATCCTAAAAACTGTTGTACTTGCGTTCTATTTAATAACTGGTCTGGAAATAGGTTTAATTTTTGTAGTATATTTGGTTGTAATTTTAAATATCCTTGATGAAACTCTATTCCTAAATATTCAATAGATTGTTGAGCTATTTTGCCTTTGGTTTACTTAAAACTATGCCTTTATCTTTACATTGTTGTAAGACTATTTTGACCTTCTTATAATGATCGAGTTTATCCTGATTTGAGTAAATTATAATATCATCTATATAAACAAATGTAAATTCTTCTAATCCTTCCAAATTTTTATCCATAAATCTTTGATAAATACTTGGGGCTTGTTTTAATCCAAATGGTAATACATTCCACTGAAAATGTTTTTGAGGTGGACAACTGAATGCTGTTAATTCTTTAGTATTTTCGTGTAATCTTATTTGCCAATAACCAGATTTTGCATCTAAAGTAGTGAACCAATGATGTCCTTTGAGTTTATTAATGATAAAATCCTTTCTAGGTAATTTATAGGCATCTCCGATTGTTGCTTCATTTAATTTTTTATAATTTATAACCATTCTACGTTTTCCCCGTTTTTGTTCTGCTACATTATTTACATAAAAAGTAGGGGCTGAGTGTCTACTTTTACTAGGACTTATTATACCTTTAGTTAATAAATCATGACATTCTAAACTAAATTCCTTCACATCTTGTTGTGTATAAGGTATATTATTGACTATATTTATTTTTTTCTTAGGATCTTTTAACCGGATTTCTATTAATTCATTATTGTGATTCTTTAAGGGATCTAATGGGTTATCGCTACATACTGAGTCTAATAATGTTTCAACTTCAGATTGAATAGTAGTATTATTCAGTAAATAAAATTGGAGACTATTTATTTTTTCACTTATCACTCGAAGTTGTTTATAATAAGATGTATGATAAATAGGTATCTTAATAATAACTGCACTTTGATTTATTGATCTAATAAAAGGAGTTTTTAATGTTATATAGTGTAGGTATTGACAAAAAGGATTATATAATCGTAAGAAATTATTTCCAATTATTAATGGTAATCCTGATTCATGTTGATATATAGAAGGTATTGAAAAAGTATATCCTTCTATTAATATATCTACATAATAACTTACATACCATAAAAACTTATAACTGCCATCAGCTATTCTTATTTGTAATGGTTTTTCTAATTTTTCCAAGGTAATGCTATTTGTTTGGATACAATACAAATAGTTGCTCCTGTATCGATATAAGCATTTACTTTAGTTTGATGAATTACTACTTGAATAAAAGTTGCGTTGGGATTGAATTGTTGATTCTGATTCTGAGTGACTTTCGCTATTTGATTCATTCTCAGTTTCATAAAAATATAATGAAGATATGGTTGAACTAGTCTCATATTCAGATTCAATAGGTTCTAACTGATTTTGAAATGCTGAATTTAATATATGAACATTATTTTTAAATGGTTTTTCATTTTTCTTAGGACACTTATTTGCATAGTGGCCTACTTCGTTACATACCCAACATCTACAATCTTTTTTCTTGGTAGGACAGTATTTTTGTTTTGGTTTAAATTGTCTATATTTTTGTCTACAAAAATAATTGCGATTAGATTTTTTAAATGGTTTAAATGATTTTTGTCTAAAGTATTTTGATGGATAACGTTTCCATTTATAATTTTTGTGAAATGGTTTTTTTAGATCTTTTATACCTATAATGTTTTCTATTTTGTTGTTTACATCCATATTGTTGAGGAACTTCTACATTGTCTGCACAACATAATTGGATTGTTTGATGTTTTAATGTTTTTCGTAATTGGGATTCTAGACATTGTTGAGCTAAAATTTCTTTGGTGATTAATATAGCTCCACCGAGATTATTTGCTATTGAATGTTGTTCAATTCGTTCTTGAAATATGTCTGCTACTTTTACATTCATTGGATATGGTAGTTTTTGTATGAATATCTGAGTATATTGTTCTTGTTCTAGTCGAGTTAATTTGTAATAATATTTTCTAAATTCACATACAAACTGCTCAAAATAACATATATCACATAATCTCATGTTGTTTAAATGATTTAATGCTGCTTTTCGCTTAGCTATTCTATTTTCTTGTCTAAATAATAGAATATCCCTTCCAATAAATTCTTTATATATTTCGTCAGCTATTATTTCAAATGTATCTACATTTGTTGTTGTACTTTGATAATGAGGTGTAGATTTTAATCCTATTTCATTTTCAACTAAAAAGCTATGAACTATTCTTGATGTTTTATATGTCACAAAATTCCATATATAATCTTTATTATTTGGGGTTTCTCCAAAAGGTTTTTCTATTTGTAATAGTAATTGAATTTTACTTTGCCATTCGTTTATTAAATCTTCAGGATTTTTGACACAATCTAAATTTAGGACTCCATCACTTCCTAATGTTACATATTTAGGTTTATAATCTATTGGATACTTTCTAATTTTATTATTACCTTTTTTATAATATCCGTTATCATTTAATTGTCTTTCTTTGTCTTCTGGTCTAAAACCAACTATTTTGCTTTTTAATTTTAATAATTCTCTACCTCTTTCTTCTCCTGCTCTACTTGATTCGGGTTGATTTGTATCCCTCATTGCTATATCTTTTTTATCATCTTGCATATAGATATCTTGGTCTGATTCCCGGCCATATATAATTTCATCGTTTTCTTCTTTTTTTTTACTTAGTGTTGTATTTATTTGTTCATGAGAGGTGAGTGTTAATTTGTGAACTAGAGTTGTTAATTCTGCTAGTTGTTGTTGTACATTTCGTTCTAAATTTTTCAATAATAAGTGAGGTTGAGGGTTCAAACCGCCCTTATATATGCAGCTGTTTAAAATTTGAGGTCAGAGCTTTGCCTCCCGCAAGGGACCTACCCAACTCAAGCGAGGATTAGTTTAGATGTGGATGGTTTAAAGATACCTTCTCATAGTTGAAACTCTCTTAGGACATCTCGTTGGAAACCAAAAAAAAAAAATACACCTTCACAATTTAAGTTTTCTTTTATAGTATTTTAAATAAAATACAAATTGATAGAGTCGTTCTTAATAATTGTATCGTAAAACTTTGGCTTGATATTCATATTCCGATATACCTACTGTAGATAAAGGATACATAACATCCCATCATCCACTATGTTATTGCTATTTCTGAATTCTGATTAACAAATACGCTACTATTAAGATAGATGTTCCTTATTTAGTAAGCGAGTCCTTGATGTTCTACACGTAGCTCGTTAGCCGCTCGTGACGTAGCAAATTTGTAGTTATTTTCTTATTTTATTCTATTTATTTATTATGGCTTTTAATTTTTATCTCTATTTTTAAATAAAAAAATTTGTTCAATAATTAATGCGATTGTCATTATAATTATATTTTATTATTAATGATTAAATACTAACTAAAATTTAAAGATTAATAAAAATATCAATACAATATTAAAATATATTTTAATTTTAAAATATAATAAACAATTTAATGAAAAATTATCAATAAAATAATATCTATTTGTTAATTTATATTTTAATTATCAAAACTAGTTTTTTTAATTTATGTATTTAAAACATTTTAAATTTAAGGCATATTTATCAAATAATTATTGAATTTTAAAATGTTTTATTTTTCCAAAAATAAATTTAAAGTAATTATAAAAATTAAAATAATCAATTATATTACTTATAATTTTTAATAATTCATATTAAATAATTAAGTAATAAATATTAATATTAAAATAAATCATATTATGACAAAAGAATGAAAATATATAAAAAGTCATTTTTGTGATTTTTATAAATTATGAAAATAAGAATAAACCAAACCAAAGATTAAAATCAAAAGTTTAAACCAAAAAAAATTTAAATGAATTTAAAAACTGGAAACATGAAACTAAAATGTAAAGTAAAAATAAACAGATCATAACTAATTTGTTTTATTCTGGAGAGCCTTCACTTGCCCTTTAGAAGTACTTATAAAAATAGTATGCAATAATTTATAAACTATATCTTTTGAATAATTTATTTAGTAAATGAAGCAATAAATTTAAATTAAGTGATTGTTGTTGGAATTCTATAATGCAACTTAATTCTATTCTAAATCTCAATCTATTTTTTTTAATTCGAGCTCAATCAATCAGACTTTATATTGAATCAAACGAATTTCATATTTTTAAATTTTTTCTAGAATTTTGAATTGATTTAAGGTTATATTCAAATAAAGTCTTTCAAACCTTAACTCTAACGTAAAACTAATAAATTTGAACTTTGTTTACTAAATTATGATTGTATTCAAACTAAAATGCCAAATATAGCTATATCCTAGCATTGAAACTTATAAGGATACGATGATTTAAATAAAATACATTTTATATCTTGAAAACCTTAAAACAACCTAGCGAACCACTTAAACCACCTCTTATTAAACTTCAAGTACAAAGAATTTGAAAGGCTTCTCGGAACCTTCTTATGGAGTCATTCTAATGGCAACCGCGGAGCCTCCAAAGTGAAATGGTCTGATCTTTGCTATCCTAAGGCCGAAGGAGGATTGAATATTCTTTCCATTAAAATTTCTAATCGCTCATTGATTCTCAAACGCCTTTGGTGGATACTGGAGGATAAGAAAACCTTGTGGATCCAATGGTTGCACACTTATTTTCTAAAAGGACATTCTATATGGGCGCTTTAGCCGAAAGCCAGTTTCTCTTTTTTCCTCAACCAGCTCTTGAAGTTAAGAGACGATATTCGCTTAGAGACTTCTTGTGTTATCAAAGATAGATGTCGGGTCTCTCTTTGGTATGACAATTGGGATAGTCGCGGTCCCTTAATCTCTCAGGTAACTCCTTCCAGAACTTCTCCATTGTTTCTCTTTTTTCCTCAACCAGCTCTTGAAGTTAAGAGACGATATTCGCTTAGAGACTTCTTGTGTTATCAAGGATAGATGTCAGGTCTCTCTTTGGTATGACAATTGGGATAGTCGCGGTCCCTTAATCTCTCAGGTAACTCCTTCCAGAACTTCTCCAT
>JANIPN010000219.1:81308690-81321174 GCA_027478595.1 Erythroxylum anguifugum
TTGTGCAAAAGTGTGATATTTGTAAATGTGCTTTGTATGATATAGAGGAGCCAAGTGGACACCAGACGGACATTGCCGGACCATCCAGGAAATAGCATATTGGAGCATTTTGTGAGTCAACCTAGATGATTTCCTAGGATTGATTTGATTTGAATTGAATTGATTTGTTAAACTTCCAACATTACTGAACTGTTTATGAATTGTTTCTGAATTCTGGACTTAAAGTCCGAGGAGTTTGTTAGTTGGGCATGTATTGGAAGTGCTTTGATTTGATATAAATTTCTGAATGACATTTGATTCTCAACAAAAGTTGAATGCCAGACTTAGGTCCGATGACTATGAAAATTCTGTCTGAGCATTCGTATAAGATTGTGATATATGACGTATTTCGTAATTGATGCATTTCATAAAATGCATGCTCAAATAAAGGCGTTGTGACTTGAGTAGCTGGTTTGAAGCGCTTCGACGTAGAGCT
The DNA here is from genome assembly GCA_027478595.1 of Erythroxylum anguifugum. NCBI lineage: Eukaryota > Viridiplantae > Streptophyta > Magnoliopsida > Malpighiales > Erythroxylaceae > Erythroxylum > Erythroxylum anguifugum. The sequence continues at coordinate 81,309,166 of JANIPN010000219.1, forward strand.
TTGCTCTATGATATATGTGTGTGCATGTAGAGTTATGCTCCGTGATTCTGTTCTGACTGAGCCCTATGGGCCAGTATCTGTATAAGTTTGTGATAGGCACTCAGTCACAACAATAAGAACGAATGGGAGCCTCATACATATAACATTCATATAAGATTGAAATTCATGAATGATTTGCAAAGTTGTAATGAGTGACCATATGTTATGCTATGTTGTGTGAATATTTGAAAAATAATTATATGTTCTGAATGAATATCTGTGATATATGTGATATGTGTATGTAATCCGGTGAATTCATCAATGATGGTTCACTCATTGAGTTTGCAAAACTCATCAAAAATTGCAATATGACTTTTTAGGTATGAGACAGGAGACCTAGTTTCCTAGTCAGGATTTAAGGAATCTTTTAGATAGAGAAATAGCTCAGAGGTCTGTCAGCTGATACCAGAACTGTTATAGCATTATATTTTTATAGTTTTACTAAAGCTTATAAGAGGTTTTGTAAATATTCGTATGATGCAAACAGTGTAAGATTTGTGAATAAATGAAATGAATGGTTTTTAAATTTAGTGACTTTCGAGTATGTTAGTTGATGCCATGTGTAAGTTGGATTTGTTATTGCTCCAACATACCATTATCATAGGGTATGTACTTGAATGTCCTTCAGGTATTCGGGTATTTACCTTGTCGTAGTGGGATGTTGCACTCCTTCCACAGAAAAGTCTTAGTAACCACCTTTTTTAGCTCCACCCCCCACACGATTACTAAAACCATGAGTATGACCCCGACCTATAGGTCAACGTCAAAACCTATTTTAATAAACCCACACTAAGAGAAATGGGAAAATACCACCACCGTCCCATCCCAAATATCGCAGGAGATCATGTCACCATTTAAGAAAGTTGACTGCAATCAGAGATCGCGACGGGCTTCGAGGTCTTTTCAGACCCGGAACCCACTTTCTTCACCGCTTTAATTACATTCATACCCTTCGTCATCATTTTGGTTTGAGAGAACGTTGATGTGAGAGTGAGAGTGCATGAGAAAAGACAACATTAAGGATTTAGGGTGTGAGAACATAGACTGAAGCTTTCTCCAAAATCCAAACGACGTCTAGACTGAAGCTTTCTCCAAAATCCAAACGACGTCATTTTAATTTTACTATGAAACAACGTCATTTCACTAATCAGACAACTTCTTAATGATGTTGACACGTCTAATTAGTGGGGGTTTATTGACACGTGGTAGTGCCACATCAGCATAGATAACGGTGAGGCTAAAGTCGAGCTATAATTGAAACAAATTAAAAGTTTGTGCATTTTATTGCTATTTTTTAAAGTTCGGGTAATAATTGAAAATTTGAGGAAAAATTGTGCCTTTTTAGTAATTAACCCATAAATAAATAAAGGAATAATAAATAAAAGGAAAATTTAAAAAAAGAAAAAAGAAAATAAAAAACTATAAAATATCTAATATATATACATAATAGTAAAAAATAATAATCATAATAATAGAAATACTAATACTTATAATAATTATACTAACATTAATAATCATAAACATAATAATAATAACAATACAAATGCTAATAATAAAGATATTAATTTTTGGGGATCAAGCAAAACCATTGTTTTACTTTTGGAATTAGGGGTATGTTCTGCAGCTAAAAGCCAAAGAGGAATATAGTAAGAGACGAGTACATCATCCCATTAGATATCAGGCATGATTGTAATTTTGAAACCCATACTGGGCATGCGAGAAATGTGTGCAAAGAGCGAGTAAGATAAGTAAAGGGCTTTGGTGAACGGTGAAACATACTTACCTGGACGGGGTCAATGGGCAATCAAGAAGGCCTATGGCCTAGAAAGGTAATCTCCATTGCACAAGGGAGAGGTGCCTTTCTAAGGTCTTCCAAAATTGGGAGAGCCTACGTCATTATTTGTGATAGAGGGGGCCTGCGTTCGCGCGGCCCCTGCCCAATTTAGTATGAAAGCGTTAATTTCGTAAAAACTCTATATGAGGTAAAGACGTGAGAATGGCGTTAACGTGTTCTAACTAAGCTCTGATTGTTAACAAGGTGGAAATCAAGATTATGGTCATGAAGGGGATTATATTTTCTCGGTAGATGGAGGTCCTCTGTTTCTCTGAAATCGATTAACAGATGTCCAATCCAAGTAACACGAAGCAATGCTGTCGTAGAGGCTGAGCCCAGGACAAGAATGGAGAATCTAGTACTATTTAATCCGGACAAATTAACTGTGGCCTGAGCAGTGAGCACCACATTGAAGAATATCCAAGCTGGAAATATTAACATTATCCATGTAAAGCTTTATACAAAGATAACATGTGGATAGATGTGGATCAGTGGTGATACTTCAAAATCCTTTGTAGCTATTTGATTGGTTTACTAAGGGCTCAAGGATCCCCACCACTAGCCCTATTGCATTCTTAGCCACTCGTTGGTTGTGTTCTTCATTTCCTTCATACATAAAATTGGCACTTCCCTTTCACATATTTCCATGTAATCTTCTCTGCTTTTAAGAGGCTATTCTGGGTTGTGTCTGTGAGAGAGCTGAATCATTAAACTATGTCGTCAATGCTAATGACCGCAGCTGCTAGCTCTAGCACTATCATCAGGCCAACCACATTTCTTGGCCAACGAAGCTCTAATGCCAACCCTTTGAGAGATGTTGTGTCTATGGGCAATGGCAAGTACATCATGGTAATTATTCTTCATTTCTCTCACTCTGTCTCAAGTTTAGATGAGTTTGTTGAAACTGATACGTATCATATGGCAATAATCCTTCTTTGTGATCGGAACAGGGAAATGACTTGTGGTACGGACCTGACAGAGTGAAGTACTTGGGACCCTTTTCAGCTCAGACTCCATCTTACCTGACCGGCGAATTCCCAGGTGACTATGGATGGGACACTGCTGGCTTATCAGCCGATCCTGAGGCCTTTGCTAGGAACAGGGCTCTTGAGGTAATCACTTTTTTTTTTTTTTCAAAAGTGAGGTAACCACTTTTTTCTCTACAATATTCTTACCTTTTTGAGTTTCTATTGACTATAAGAACTGAGTTTGCTGAAATGCGAGTTGAGAAGTTGTAAGACACAATCCAACGAACTTTTGAAGAAAATAATGTTTTTGTGCTTGTACATATATCTTTTTCATACAAGTAGTGATCAAACCAATATCAACTCATGGTTTTTCTGTGACTGATACTGAATTTTTCATACAAGTAGTGGTTAGACCAACATCAACTCATGGTTTTTCTGTGACTGATACTGAACTCTTAAGAATGCTATTAGCTATGCCAAAACATAACATTTGACTTTACAATTGTTAGGTGATCCATGGAAGATGGGCAATGCTTGGAGCACTAGGCTGCATAACCCCAGAGGTCCTTGAGAAATGGCTGAAAGTGGACTTCAAAGAGCCAGTGTGGTTCAAGGCAGGAGCTCAAATCTTCTCAGAGGGTGGACTGGACTACTTGGGGAACCCAAACCTCGTACACGCTCAAAGCATCCTAGCAGTTCTCGGTTTCCAAGTAGTTCTAATGGGACTCGTTGAAGGGTTTCGCATCAACGGTCTTCCAGGAGTTGGAGAGGGCAATGACCTCTACCCTGGTGGTCAATATTTCGACCCTTTGGGCCTCGCCGATGATCCTGTCACATTTGCCGAGCTCAAGGTCAAAGAGATAAAAAACGGCAGGTTGGCAATGTTCTCCATGTTTGGTTTCTTTGTTCAAGCTATTGTTACCGGAAAAGGTCCTCTGGAGAACTTGTTGGACCACCTTGACAACCCTGTGGCCAACAATGCCTGGGTCTACGCTACCAAGTTTGTGCCAGGATCATAAATTTGATATTACCGTGCCTGGATTCGAGTGGAAAATCTGCCTGGACCATTTAACACTTTGAGTACTTAATCAGATTTTTAAACAAAATATTGCTTCATCGATGTGTAATGTAAATCGAGTTTTATTTTTGTTCTGCAATCATCAGTCGCACAATATTTATGTAGGATCCATCAAACTTCTCACTAACTCAACTACCAGGACGACCAGTGTCACAAGTAAGTTACAGTGCTTAAATGATAAGAAGTGGCAGAACTTGAATGCTGCGTTAGTGAGTTCAAATTGACTACTTTAAACAACCAATTTTGTTTTACTTAATAACTGGCTCAACCATTTTCACATAGTTTAATGATCATAATAAAAGATATGAAAACAATTTAGAAAATCCAGAGACGCCTGCTTGACATTCCTAAACATCAGAAATGGACATACGGAATTGTGTGAATCATCAACTTGACTAAATTGTTTAAATCCAGCTTAAAGACGACTAGTTTTTAGTTAGGTCGAGCTTACAAAATTTGAGTAGCCAAGTTCAAGCTTCATTTTGAAGTTAAAGTCGACCTTCAGCCTTATTTACATAGTTAAACCTAAACACGCTATGATTATGCTCAGTTCATGTAAAGGTCCAAAGAAAAGCAAAATCATCCGATTCAAAGCTTCTTAAGAGTAGTTGATGACCCAGAATGATGGAATCAAGATAGATGAACAGGCAATATGCACAAATGTCATTTCCTAATCTTGGTGCTGCCGTGTTTGCCATTTCACTGATGGCACGAGAATATACACAAATTATCTAATTCTAAATCTACACTGGGAACAAGACTATTTCCCAATAAACATACAGGCTATTGACAATTGGTAGACACTTTAAAAATAATTCTCCAATTGCACTAACCTGATGGCAACTGATAAACCATTCCAGCTGCCATCTATGCCCAGCAATCCTCCAGCAAGTGGAAACCAATGGCTTCTCTAATTACATTCCTCGAATCACTGACCACATTTATATATACCATCATCAAAGATCAAAATATGGAACCTCTAAAATCCTCTTGAGCTTAATTTCTCCCACCATTTGCGTCGACTCCTTTCAACTTCACCAAGACCAAATTTATGGAGTCTTACTTTGGTCTCCCGTAATCTGATTTTATAGTCTTTCTTCCATGTCTCAAACTTTAGTTTCAACTTTCTTAGTTCCTCATCAGGATGTATGCTGAAAACTGATTGCCCTGTTTTAACCTCAAGCTGTTGTTTGGCGTCATCCTCAAAATTCTGTGTTCTTTGCTCAAATTCCTTTGCCAGATTGCTGACTGCATTTATATAGCAACTAGGCTCTCTGCTTGATTTGAAATCAGGAATTGAACCAGAAACTTTGATGGCTGTGGTTCCACCAGGAGTTCGACACCCCGCAGCCACATTGTCCTCATAATCATAACAATGAGGTGATGCACAAGATTCAAGTTTTCCAGGTTGGCCTGCACTATTATCAGTCACAAGACTCCTTCTGGCAGCAGCAAGACTCACCTGAGACGAAATCACAAATAGTGGTCAGGAATAGCATTAAATGCACCACGCTACAGTGACTCCTGTGGTGCATGAGTCGAGAAATTTTTCTAGAATTCAATAGACATCTTTCTACAGACAATATGACAATTATCCATTTACACAGAAATCTACATATATGTGGAATACTTGCTTTAATCTAATATTTGAATGAATTTCATATTATGAGTTTCCACAATCAATGTGAGTGAATTTCATATAAGAAAAGCACTCACTTGCAAAGATTCCATCTGCATTTCCCACATCTCTTCCATCGTTTTCATTTTTGCCTCGTAGTCCGACCACTTTCTCTCAAATTGTTGTAGTTGCTCCCTCAGAGCAGCATTTTCTTCCTCCTTTTGCCCCAGAGCAGCTTCTGCCTTGACAACTCTCTTTTGGAGCTCGGCCAAAAGTGAGTTCTGAGCGTCAACCTGTTCTTGAGGCATGATCTGAACAGACAAGAGATGTAAATTTCTTAGATCTCATATTTATTACAATAGAGAGAAATAAAGAAACAATTGAATTTAAATATCTGTTTTCTCCTTTGATAAATTTATGACTTTCATATCTAGAAGGCTCTCAGAACTCATCATAATTGTAATTATCTGAAAGGCATTGAGAAGTCATTATCATAATATTCTTAATGTTAAGGGCCAATAAATCCTTAAAATAATTAATGCACACAACATATCATATTACTGATCAAATCTTTCTAGCCCATCTGTAATAGAAATTGCAGACACACAATCATGCCAACAAAGTATAATCTGAGCTGAAAAAAAATTTGTCCAAAACAATGTCATGGACCAGGTTATGGAACTTGTTAATACAAAAAAACTGAATGAAACTACGACTAAATCAGAACTGTTGCAAAAGAGAAGAATTGAGTTTATTTGGGTGCCTGTCTGTGTGAGAAAGAAAGAAGAACAACAAGAAGAAAGATTTGCTTATTAAAATAAAATAAAATTGCTGCAAAGGCTGACTCCTAAATCTTAACTTTGCCCAACAACATAGAAGAGAACATCACTTGGACCAATTATCAGGACGCATCAAGTACCTTAACTTCTGATATCTTTTTGTCATGTCTTCTTTTATAATTTGTATTCTCATGACGTAACTGCTTCATGTTGCATGCATCATAAAATTGCTTCCGAGCTAACCACCCACGGACAACTGCAACGTAAAAAGAGTAAGACCAGTCTGTTAATAAAGGAACTCAAATTTTCCAACGTAAAACATAGCTATTACCTGACTGTAAATGTATAGTTGCAATCAAATGCTCATCAATTGTTCTGGGGCCACTAGTTGTCCAACGTGCAACTGAATTACATTTCATTCTGGCATTTTCACCACGGATGACTGCATTTTGAAAGCAACTAAATTGAATAACAGTAAGGGTGATAGGAACAACAGGTTTTCAAACATCCAATCAATCATTGCAGAAAGGAAACTGAAACTAGAATAATGGGAACAAGTGTTCCAATGTGCAAGTAATAACTATAACATAAAAAATTCCTATTTTCGCCAAAAATTATTTAAAAGCTTATAGAAAAATCAAGTATTACATGATTGTATTGTTGTTATTCCTTTTGTAACTTCATTGAAGTAACAGCGCATCTTAAAACCACGGGTCCATTTTTGGATACAAACTATTCCTTGTAGAAATTGTCTTCTGCGCTCCTCCAATTTACCAATCTGTGAAACAGTAATACAAAAATGAGCTAATAATTTAGAAGAAATAATCTGAAGGTCTTGTGACATTTCCTACATAAATCATTTGCTTGATGCAATGGATGAACAAGGCTTCCATTGAAAGCATTTTCTATACCTTTTGATCTCAAGAATTTGGATTAGTATACTTCAACGCACTTTATACACTATTAGACAGTCGGTAATTCACATGTAGATTGTTTCTTTGGTGTTCAAATTGATAAAAGACTAAATTCCACAAAGTTTCTTGTCATTGAGATAAAGAAACTATAAGGAAGAAATATTAGAGGAGAAAAAAGAAAGAAGAAGGAACAATAGGGACACAAAAGCAAGAGAATGTAGAACTAGAAGAGAGATGCAGCTGCAATTTGAGTGAATTAGACAACATCAGAGTAAGAAAACTTGGTTGGAGAGAGAGAGCATATACTAACCAGTATAAAATTTGCAGTAAGCTAAAATTCCAACTTAGCATATCCTATGATCAAAACAGAAAGGAACTAGTGGCAAGAAGAACTTGTATGCAACCAACTTCTTTTCTAATATTTGTTTTAAGCTAAACATTGTCTCCCATTGAGCCATAAGGTCAATGGCTTCATGTTCTACATATTGGTTGTAATAACCAATATCCACCGGTCCGCCATTCAATGATATGTCGCTGGAATTGAGATCTCATTCAATATCAAATTTATGGAGTGTATACAAGTAGACAAACAAGCTCCAAACAGATTAGTACAGCTGCATAATCATACATAATTCAGGGTATCTTCCAGTTTTTAATATTAGAAGCACATAAGAAATAACATATACGACGTTTGTGAAAAACCGTCATCATTAAACTATATATCTCTGGAATTGAACAAAAGCAAGTGCAACTTTCAAGGATGTATTAACACAAACCTGGCCTGTCCGAAGATACACTTTAGTATATCCAACTTGATACATTTCAGGCAGGAAATTAAATTGATGGAGAATAGCAACAGATATGCTTAATGGATCCTGAGGTACACTTCCATCCCAGAGTAGAAGCCCATACCTAAATTATTTTCAGTTTTATGATAAGAAACAAGATTGAACAAACAAAGCATAATGTGAATGATTGGATAAATGAATGGGTCTTGGCATCTTATACCTTCCTGCAAACTCTTGATGCGTCATCCGAGTAGGATATCCACATCTAGAAATCCTCACAACCTCCAAAATGCCACAACAACGAAGTTGCTGCAGGACGAGATCTTGATCGAATAAACCAGAAAGCTGTTTCACATTTGGTTTTATACAGCGAATGAAGTGAGGTGTGGTGTTTTCCAATTGGTGCATTAATTTGAACAGTTGAGCCTACATGATCAGAAGAAAATGGTCACGGTTTTAAAACGTCATTGCGGAAAAAAAAAGATAATATTGAACCCTATAGCAACGTAAAATTTCTGAGCATATAGCATAAGCTTGAATATTTGAAAAAAAAAAAAAGAAAAAGAAAGAAGACTAGAGCAATACAAAAGTGATTCTAGGTGGAGGGAGAAGGGGGTTAGGATTGCATGCATATAACCATGAAGACCTCAGTCAAGGACAATCATTCACAAATTCCATAATTTTTTTATCCTTCAATAATATAAATATCTTTTCATTTTTTGAATAAATTTGACTCTCTAAATTCATATATTTGCACAACTTTTTCTATAATATTGTTTTATATAATATTTGCACAACTTTTTCTACCTTACAGCAGCAAATTATAGGTACCTTGAACTTTGAACAGACACTCTGGGTTGAGGATTCCACTCCGCCAAATTTATTTGATGAACTTGTTAATTTAGGGGACATGCTAGGCATTTTGGAGGCAAACATTTTTGGTAGTTCACAACTGCATGATGCTAGTAGTTGGGTGAATTCTGAGTGCAGTGGATCTCGGTTCTTCTCCAAAAAGCCATTTGTATCATATACAACCTGATCAAAATCCAAACGAGAAAAGATGTTTAAATGTAAGAGGTTTGACTCCAAACATTTCAGGTCTGGATAAAGGTGATAGTTTTTAAGCATCATATCACACAGAGAGAGAGAGCATTAAGAAAATTTATCTCCAAATAATCTGATGTCAAAAATCAAGATACGTTCTCAAGGATCAAACATTCAGTAATAGTTCTAGGAAATACCACTAATATGAGCAAGAATTAGGGCTTTATGATTAACGTTGTAAATTTCTTGTAATCTCATTTTTGCAGATAAAATTCACAAGAAAATGTTTCAGCATGATAATGCCCTTAAAATTTTCAATGTTTTTAATTTTGTATAAGCTTGGAATGTTTAATCATACATATAATGCTCAGATGGTATCTGATCCATAATCTAGTGAAATTTAATCACCACTTCCAAAAAGAAGAAGAATAAGCAGAAGGCACAGTGTCCATCTGAGTCAAAAGATTTTGATTGTTCTAATCAAAATCCAATAGAGGCAAAGAGTGTAATGGAGAAAAATTGGATAAACTCAAAGTGGGCCTTCATTACTCACATCTCCGGCATAATGTTGTACGCCAAAAGCTCTTCCTCTCTCGCCTTTAAAACAAGGACGAGTGTTCAAGTGTTGCTTGAGCTTATTGGCAAATGACAAATCCGTAGCACCTGGGAAATTTGACTCCTCATCTAATAAAGACAGTAGTCCCAACGGTTTCTGCAAAAACCAGCAACATAATAGAGTCATCACTTGAAGCAGATAAGCATGCATTTCAGTTTCAGATGCCAATTCCAAAGAGATGAGATACATTTATCAATAGCAATCCAATCTTTAGATCATATCCAAATCTGTTGTACAGTTTTTCAATTCTCACAACACAAAGATAAAGTACAATGCATCTAACACCTGTGTGTACAAATATGTGCAACGAGACGCTCAAAAAACTAATAAATACAGCAAGAGCTGATAGTACTGAAAAGTGAAGACACTAAAATACCTTCTCAAACAGATCCAGACATCCTTGGTTATCTACAAAATCAACTTTGGTCCAATCAATCCCATCCTCTTCATATTCCTGAGGTCAATAGATGATGTTAAGTAGTCCAAGGATCTAGTTTGCAAGAAGGCAAGAAAAAGATCCGACATGCAAAAAATCTTGAAAGTCAAACCAAAAAAATGACACATAACTACATAAGGACAAAAGAAAAACAAAACAAATGATGGTTATAATAAGTTGTAGAAAAAATGTATACAATTGAGGAGAGCTTTATCTTAGAGAAAGTAAGAAATGCAATGCTAAAATTGTTAGTAAATATCAAGTCTTGGGCTATATTGGTTCTCTTGATAGCAATTTGTATGGCAACTTATCAACTACTTGTGCATTCTAAGGAGATCTAATGGGAGATGGAAGATTTTGCTACAAGTTCATTTTCCAATATGTGTAAACTAGCATAGACTATGTAACACAACCGAGTGCGAGAAAACTCAACAAATTAGTTGCATTTACTTCTTAGTTTACACTCCTAATTTCTCCTAATTCAAGTTGGACCTTGTGTAGAAATTAGAAGCTAAAAGGTGCTTTATCTACAATATATAAACATATATGTTCACAGAAACACACATGTTTTATTGAACAAAAAACAATATATATGTCTAGAAATATATAATTGTAAATATATATCAAGATACTTGGAACTTTTTGCATCAGTATTCTAAAAAATGTGATTTATCTAAAATGGCTATCCAATAAAAGAATCTTTCAAACTTCTAGGATGGTTACCTCCTGCTCAAGTTTGAATAGGTGCCGATTGAAATGTTGTTGCAGCCTCTCATTTGCATAATTAATGCAAAATTGTTCAAAACTGTTGTTCTGAAATGGCACAGAGTAATCATCAACAAGATGACTGGTAGAAGCATGAATTAACTATTAAGAGGTTTAAATGATATAGTTACCTTAAATGACTCGAATCCATAGATATCAAGGATATCAATGGATCTCCACATATGTAGTTTGCGACCTTTAAGAGACTTGTTCATTTTTTTCACAAGCCAGTCAAACAAACTTGCATAAATAAACTTTGCTAAGGCATCTCTTCTGTCCGTTGCCTGAAACAAGATAATCGAAGACCTAAAAGGTGAGAAAAATGTAAGGACACTCTCGACATATAGAAGGGTCCATAACAGCAGGTTCAATTAGTCAATAATCAACTATACCTGTCGCAATGTCAGTTTCTTGGCAATTGTATCCTTTCCAGCTTGGATTGAATGGGTTGACAATGCTAACATCAAGTCCTGGTTACTACAACCCATAAGCCTGGCAGCACAGGTAACAGCTAGCAAAGAAAAAACAAAAGATTATGCCTAAACAAGAAAAAGGTCAAAGATGCTAAAGCCCAAAGGATCATGCTCAGCTCGATATCCCTATTATTCATTATATGTCTAATAAAAAGTCTGCTGATATGCAAGAAACATTCTTAGGAAATAAAATATATAAGAAGATCAGCTTGATTAAGAAGCAATTTAGCGATTATTTTAACAGAAACCATAGGCCTAGAAAGGGAAATAACTCTAGCAAGTAAAAAGAAAATTTCCTTGCAAGTCGTCCCATGATTAGATCCAACACAAAAACACATATCATCTGCAACATGTTGATGATTGGCAATGTTACCTAATGATATAAAATTATATAGAAGGGCATCAGATTTGGATTACACTCAAGCGAATTCCAACAGAGCTTCATGTTTAGAAACTTAGAATTAGTTTTTACTGCTTAGATTTGCTAGAAAGTATGCCAAGAAGTAACAAAAACAAATCGAAGAGCAATCTGAATTGTGAGTTAGGTAATGCGGAATTGGAAAGTTTGGAACACCTCACGATTAGATGCAGATATACTAGACAAGTCCGGGATCGGTTGCAAAATATACTCAACGTGGCCCGACCAACAGATTCTTG
>JANIPN010000219.1:81348476-81369610 GCA_027478595.1 Erythroxylum anguifugum
TTATGAGGCAAGAAGAAATCGTGGAAGGCGCTTATCTAGTAAAGTCATACAACAAAAAGAAGATTAATAACAACAATGCTTAGAGTTTCCCACCATGTTTGTATTGCAAGAAAACAAATCATCCAGAACACAAGTGCTGGTGGAGGCCAGATGTAAGATGTAACAAGTGTGTACAACTAGGACATGTTGAAAAGATATGTAACGCGCAGCAAAATGTGATAGAAGCCAAGCAAGCTATAAACAATCAAATTAAGGAGGATGAATTATTTTAACATTAAAACTTTGCAAACTTTAAAGCAAGGAGGAGTGTTAAAATGCTTTAAGTTTGTGCACGTGATTGTTATGTTTTTATTTTCAAATAAAAGTCCTAGTCAATATGTAATTCTATTCTAAAAGGGATTGTTATCTATTATGTGATTCATATGGATCACAATTAGGATTGCTTATTTTTCTAAATTCTTGTTAGCTTTCTCAGCTATTTAAACCCAAAGCTAATATGAAATAAATGATAGTCTTCTCCACATAAAAAAACCAACGTATAACATTGCACTTGTGATTTATTGTCTCACTGTTGAAAACCGCCTCTTCCTCAGTTTTGGAATCCTTGACCACGACCACGACCATATATTTGATAGCCTTCATTTGTTTGGCATCTTTCAAAAGATTTCCTACCACGTCCTCGTCCACCATGTACAATTCTATAGGCACCTCTGTAGTTACCTCGATTTCCTCTGCCTTGTTCACAATTGCTGCTAGTTTGATTGCCACCAATAGATAACTTGCTTTGCAAAGTTTATTCCAAATCATCAGTATTTTCATTTTGGATCATTTCAGTTCATATGCTTGAAGAGAGCCTATAAGTTCATTAATAAAGATTTGTGACAAATCTTTTGATTCTTTAATGACAGGGACAATATACTCAAATTTCTTGTCAGTGAATGTAATAGTTTTTCCATCACCCCGACATCTTTAAGAACTTCTCAATTTCTTTTCATCTTGTTTGCCACCGTTTTCAGACGACTATCATAGTCACTAACCTTTTTGGAATTCTGCATTTTTAATGTTTTAAATTCAGCTCTAAGAGATTGGAGTCATATCTTTTTAGCTTTTTCGACTCCTTAAAGAGATTTTTGTAAAGTTTCTCATGCGTCCTTTTATGTTTTTACATATGATATTTTGTTGATTCATCAACTCCTTGAAAGATGAAAACAAGGCCTTCTTGTGTGATTCCTTATGATATCCTTTGCATGTTTGATAAAAGATGCTTCAGCGGTCACATCTTTAGGCTCAATGTAGACCTCTTCAACAATCTCCTACAAATCTTGTGATCCAAATAATACCTTCATTTGAATGCTCCAGTTTATGTAATTTGTCTTCGTTAATTTTAGAATTTGAGGCTGATTCATATTGGTCAGTTTTTCACATTTTTGAAATGTAATCATGAACCTGAATCTGATACTATTTGTTGGAAACGAAATAAACCAACTACTAAAAATCAAACAACAATATATATTTATAAAACATTTAGTTGCAACTCTTTTTCTCTCTATTTTTCCTCTGTTTTTTCTCTGCTTTTTTTTTTCACTTACAAAACATTTAGCTAATAAATAACTACAAGGATCTTTTATAGTCATCAATGTCCATTTATGCACTGGCTCAGACAGCCACAAAGACAGCTAACAAAAACAGCCATAATAAATGAGTTTTACACCTAACGAAAGTAAAAGAAAATTACTCAACTGTTCTATCTAGAAAAACCCGTAAGAGACCAATTCGGGCTTGTCTTCAGTTCTAACTTCTAACACCTTTTATAGTTTTCAAAACAAATTAATTATTAATTAATTTTCTAAGCATATTTGTAAATGTCAAGAAAAAAGTATGGTTTTTGTAGAAGTAAAAGTAATTCAACAATCAAGAAGCTGTCTCATTAAAAATAACGGAAATAAAACGATAGGCACAAGTGACCTAATTGACAAATAAACCGTGAAAACGTCGTTGCGACTTGATCGAAACTGAACTGATATCATTATTGATCTCAGTACTTCTGTCTAAGACATCTAAAAAATGAGTGCCCTTCAACTTAAACAAAAATTTTGCTCGCATTGCATTCCTTTGGTTCAGACGTAAACTTCGGCAGTCAATTAGCTTTTTTCATGTTCCTAAGTACAAAGAAAAGAAGCAAACACATATTTTTACATGAACAAAATTTCATGGCTTAGTATGACATCATTCGCAAGATAGGAACTGTGTCCACAACTCATTAAACCCACATCAACTTCTAGCAGCAGCTTTTGGTCCACGAATATACTTGATTGCTTAAGAGTTTCATCTGCCTTGTAATTTGATCATATTATTTGTATCTCTCAATCTTCTGAATAGAATACTTCAACTCCTTTTGAATGTTAAGCCTGGATGGTGATAATACAATGTCATTCCAAATTGAACCAACTCCACAAGCTGGGTTTGGGAACTTGTAAAGTTCGAAAATGGACTCTGCTTTCTCGTTCAACCTGCCTACCCTCTTCAAACAGTCTATTTCGTCTGGATCAACCAGCAGAGTCCTGTCTCTCTCTTTCCACCCTATCAACTTCACGTTTATTTGTAGTGTTAGTATCCAAATAACAAAAGTTCCATTTACTAACTACAATGTAAGCATTTTCTATCAAGTGATTTATGTAGAAACTTATTTCTTCTCCAGCAATATTTTATAATTTTTATACAAGCTTCTAATAGCCATAAAGGTTTAGGGATTTACATTTTCAGATGGTTGAGTTCAAAATCTAACCTATGCCAATTTCGCACCATATAAACATGCTACTTTCACTCAACATGCATGATTTAATGCTTAATGAAATTGGACATGTACCTTAGGTGGGCCGTCCAAGGCATTTGTGCAATACAACCTAGCAGTATCAACCAGTTGACAGTAGGTAGAAAATGCATTTGCAAATCTCTTGTGAGAATTTAACTGTGACCTCACTCTTACAGCTCTTCTACACATTATAGCTCTCCTGCAGTATGTCTCATAGTTGCAAGTTAATATATGATCTTTTTAATCCTTTCAAAGTGATTCGTCACAAACAATTGAAGTAAGGACATTTATATAATATTTTTGTAGTCTCCTACTTACCTTATGCCTCTGACAACAGCTAAATAAGCATCACAAACAACCCCAACTAGCTCTATCCTGTATGGCTTTCTTTTTTTGCTTCCTTCCTGTAGTGGTTGTTCTTCATCAATTTGTTCCCAATAGTTCTCAGTCACAGTTCCATCATCAGCTACCCTGTAACCAGCTCCCATTCTATAGCGTCGTCGATGAACATTTCTTGCCATTGTTACTGTTTGAACAACAAATGGTACCCATGAGAGTGTACCATCCATAATCACGTCTCGTCCTTCATTCAGTGCTGTCACCAAGAGAGAAGATGCTGCATCTGTGGATGATTGATGTACCTGTTTGAAACTACTTGTGTTAGCAGCATCTAACAAAATGAGTTGCTTTAGGAATTACACCGGTCCAATTGAAATAAGCACACAAAAATTATTTTATATTATTTTAACTGACCTTGTGAGTCTCCTAAATTCATTCAACTCTTGTATAAGAATCTTATATATAATTTGATTATTCTTCACTTTTCATGAGTTATGGCTTGATACATGTTATTGATGATATTTCACAAGAAATCTGATGCTGCATGATTGTTGGATAAACATAAGGTCGTATGTTAGGCTTGAAAGAATCATGATCTCACAAGTTCAGCTGTTTGGATCATGTCAACATGTCCTTTAGAGCTTAAAGCTCTGTAGATAACATCTGATTCTTTAAAAGCATCTGCTTCAATAATCACTGCATTTGCTGCTGCTCCTGCCCAAAATGGCCTGTTTCATCAAAAATAAAATTTTATTTTATTTACAACTTAAAATGACATATTGAATCTTTTGGACATAGTTTAGTTGGTGCATAAAATTCTTTAATCTATTGTAGAAATTTGAAATGCCCCTATAACTATTGTATAGTTCTCTTGTTTTAAAAATGATTAAATGATTATAAATGTTTGAAGGACCTAAATTAATTGTTGATTAGAATATAATTTAGGTTGGAACATGTTTAAAAACTTCCAGTAATTCTAGAAATTAATTGCAAATCTTCTAAAAAAGTTGTAAAAGATAATCTCATAAAGCTTGTTCTTCATGTTTCCGAGTAAGAAAATAGATTGAAGTCAGCCATCAATGAATTTTGAGTGCTGGAATGATGTTAAAAGTGAGATCAACAATATGTAGATTATACTCACTCTTTGATGATGTCTTTAAGAACAGTGCTTTTCCCAGCTCCCATGCCACCACCCATGAAGAGGAGGACTGGACTTCTGTCACTATGTGCCACTGGAGCCATTACCTCTGTACATTGTGAGTCGTCAGTTGACCCATGTCCCATTGCTTTCATTTCTTCCACTAATGTATTGAACACTCTAGCAACCTTCAAGTCTTTTGTTACCCTCTCAAATCTTTGTTCCCTATATCAGAAACATAAACTTTTACACTTGCTGGGTGGATGATTATAACAATAGTAGCTCACAGTTACAATCATTTAATTGATAGTGTTAAGACCACCTCATTTTGTCTGTGTTTCACAATAGCAAATGTCTTAAAAACAAAAACAATTGTAGTCGATGTTCTACCACGTAAATTTCTGAAATTTCTATTATTCATAACAACATTTTATATCCAACAGTAACAGTATGGTTCGCACCTAGTTGCTGCCATGACAATGTTTTTGAGTTTTCTTTTAGGTTCCAAATCTGCACTCAGTACCTGAGATTAAATGGTAGACGAGCAATAAGTGCACAATAAAAGAACATTGCTAAGAGAAAGATTAAAAAGAATCTCTTGATAAGGGGGGGGAAAAAAAGAAGAAGAAAAAGAAGCATATATTGGTTTATGTACCTGGGAAATCAACAGATCTGCATGGGTCCAATGAAATGCGAAGTAACTAAGAATACATCTTTCAAGCTCCTCTAAGAGCTTTACGAAGAGTGAATCTGCATCAGGTTCATCAGCAAAGTAGGAATAGATATCTTCTTCACACCCTTGACACTTTTGGATATATTCTGCTGCCAACTTGCTTAGATGTGGACATTGTCTCTTATCCACAAATCCCATTTGCCTCGCTGCACTCATGATTAAGGAAGAGATTATATGAGATGATCATTTTGATACTATTTGTGTATATATTATTGAATCATTAGAACAGAATATCATATTTATACGTCAATTAAACATTCATGCATGTATCTATAAAAATTCGAACCCCGATAGATATGGGAAGAAGATATTCCTACCTTCTTTCCTACCATAAGATCAAAACTCTAATGGTTACCAAACTGAGTTATTTACAAATACATTACCTACATAATGAGGAAAGCCTTCAAGCTTCTCAGCACGACCGGCTTGTGAGGGTCTTAATCGTGGAATGATCTTCCGATGTCTTAATTTTCGGATACGGTAATACACTGTTGCTGCAATGATCAATCCAATTGTAGAGGCTACAAAGATCTGTGTCAAAGTTGGTTTGCTATTATGATGTGAAGATGATTCAACGACAAGGAAAGGAAGCTTCAAGGAAGATTTGATAAATGCAGCAAAAATGGAGGTAAACAAGAACATGGTGACCGGTTTTTTCCCTTTACGAGGCTTACCTTTCTGCATGTTTCAGAGTTCCAAGGATGAGACTTTTCCGTTTGATTTGGTAATTTGAGAATTGTGGACAAGTTTTCCATTTGCTTTTCCTTGATAGTTGCATCATGATGGTTATATATGTTGATAACAGAAGTCACGAGGGATATACACCTTCAATATCACTCGGACAATTTAGCGGTGACACTTGTGATTACCTCATTTGTTTCCAAATACCCATCCTTAGTGCACTTTACCACCATTTATTGGTCTCTACTCGGTTGATATATATATATTCGTAATGACATTCTTTGGGAGAAGATGAATTAGAAGTGACTCATGATTAAGGTAAAACTTTGGTCTTTCGCGCAACATTTTTTAGCAACAGATTATGTTTACATATTGCAGGTGTTTAGATCAAATTAATAAGTTAACGCGTAAAAATAGAAACTACATTTCTTCATATCGAAAAGTGCATGTCCTTAATCTGCACAATATGATTTTTAGAGAGGAGGATGTATTCCCACCTTTGAAATCCTGCCAAAGAAGAAGAGTAATGACAGCTAGAAGTAGGAGAAAGGTTGGTTATATTACATTCTGAGTTACAGTCGAGTTACAAATAGGTACATTGGATATTATTGTCATGAGACCCATAAAATTTTTAATTTTCATAATTTTGCAAGAGTATATATAGTCAACTGTTTGTAATTGTAATCTTTTGAAATCTTGATAAAATTTAAAGTTAGAGGAATTGTTTGATATTTATAGAAATAGGCAAAAGTTACAATTTATCATTAACATTTCACAAAATATCTAAGTTGGTTTCTAATGTTAACTATTGTTTCAGTTTATCCCTTAATATTTACAAAATAGAACAATTAGCACTTTGAAGTGTCATTCTATAAGGTTTTTGGTAGTTGAATGTGAAGACTTTTATAAAAAGACAAGTAGTCTACTATATTAACCAATATGCCTACGTGTCCTAAATTTTGTATTTTTGTAAGATTTTATGTTTAAAATTTTTTAAAACCAAAAACATACTTCATTATTTAATTTTTTAAAACAAAAAATTTACTAAACATCAAATTTACGGTAACCTCTTTCTCTAATCTTAGAATCCTCTTCTTCCAATCTTCAAAGTCATTGAACCCTAATACCCTCTATATGTACACTACTCTTGCCTCTCGTAATCATTTCTTCAGTTATGCATTATTTGTATCCTGAATTTCGCTAGTAAAAGTATAAAACCTTTTTTTGGGATTAAGTTAAACACCTAATTTATAGGTTTGAAAAGGCTAACTGTCGCAAAATGTTAGTTGCTTAGAGTAAATATGATATAGTTGCTAAAATATCACATTGTTGAGCTAGTCATAAGATAAAAGTTAATTGGTTTCAATGGTTCTTGTACTAATGATAAATCAACCGAGTTTATAAGAGTGAAGATTAAATGGGAGAAGAAGGTGGCTGCTATGGCAAGGGCAACAAAAGATGAAAAAGAAATGAGACCTTATATTTTCAGTCTAATTAACAAACGATTCCCTTAAGGATTTCTTGTCCAAGTTTACTAAAGGGAGTGAAAACTAGAAAGCACGTTATGAGCCCAAAAGAATTCTAATGATAGGCATAGAATTGGATATAATTGTAAGAGTGCTTCTAACACTAAAACTACTTTTGTCAAGAGCAAATATTTGTATAGTGAAGAATCATTTCCTAAGATGATGAACAAGCATAAAGCATCTACATCTACGCATACATATGCGTATAACACATCCAATAGGGTTCAACTTAATAGCAAACATCATGCCTTCATATATGGCTCATAACCTAGGCATAAAGTTCAATACTCTCAAAGAATAGGGATAATTTTTATGATAACATGAAAACTTATTCACACTTATATAGAAGCATACATCATGATTTCATTCATAGTAGACATCATACATATAATTATGGTAGAAATTTTCACCATCCTAGAAGTTCAATGCAATTAATGTCTAAAGAAAACCTCCTCATTATGTGTACACACATAGACTTCCAAGCAATGTATTTATGCATCATCATTATGCATATAACATGGTATGTCATTTTTGTGGTAAGTTTGGACATATTGATAAAATTTTCTTTATTAAACAAAGAATGTTAAGCAAACCTTTGAAAGTGTGGGTTGAAAGGAAGAATGAATGAAACAATTAGGGAACTAAGCTTATATAGGTTCCTAAAACATATAATTGGAATATTTGGTGTAAATGGAAAGAATTAAAGATAGTAGATATTGAATTAATATTATTTTTAGACTTTATTTTTTTAACTTGATGACTCTAACATTCTTGCCTCCAAGAAAGTCTTAAAGATATTTTTGTAGGATATGGAGAATTTAACTCCTAAAATTGGTGATGATTATTTAAATTTGAATTATGAATAAGGTATTTTTAAAGTGTGAAGTTTAGTATCTAGAATTTGGTTATTATTTCTCTAAACTTTGGAATAAGGATAAATATTGTTTAATTAGAGGAAAATTAGTTTTTGTTTAACGAGAATTCTTTTGTATAAGGCCCTTTACATTGTAAAATTATTTTTTATTAATATTTAGTTGGTTGATATGTGTTTTAATATTATTTTGTTGAAGTTTTGATAATTTAATTTGAGTTTTAAAAATGATTCCTTAAGCTATCTGGCTAACTAGTCAACCGGTATCTTTAAAATTCAATCTTTTTTGCTTTTTAGTGAGTTTGCTGATTATCTGGTTGCATATTTGGTCACCCAAATAGTCCCATTGGTAAACCAATTTACTTAAGTGGTCGGCCAATGTTCCAATATCTGACATTCTCTTTTTTTCAGTGAGTTTGTTCTTTATTTGGTTGAAGATTTGGTCGTCCAATAACTTATACCGATTGACCAACATAGTTCAATGGTCAACTAATATAGCATGTTCAAAGAAAAATTTTAGCCTCCTTTTTGCCTGTTCAAAACTGTTCCACATATCCTATTCGAAACAAACTTTGGTCAACCAGTATAGTCTTATGATCGACCAATCTTCATGATCTAAGGGTTTTCTTCTTCTTTTAATCTGTTATCTATATTTCCTCCAAAATCCCATATAATTAACTTTTTTCCTTGAAAAACATCAAACCTTATTTCATACAATTCTTGCTAAAATTGCATGAAATTGAAATTTTGTTATTTTTTAGTTTCAAATTTGGGAATTTTTCAATCTTTTCTTAATTAAAAGCTAACTTTTAAAATTGATGTCTTCATAGTTAAATTCAAAGAAGTTAAAGGTTTTTCCCCTTAGAATTATATCGACACATCTTTAATTTTGTTATTTTGGCCACTTCTTCATATTTTTATGAAATTTTAGGTCTTTCAAAACTACACATTCTTTTATGAAATTGATTGTTTTTTTTAATTTATGAAATTGATTGTTGAATATTAAAATTATGCTTTATTTGTTACAATTCTAGCCTATAATTTTTTTAGAACTTGCCTTTAGTGTTTTTAGTTGAAATTTTCAACTTAGGCATCAAATTTTTTTTTGGGATTTTTCAAATTAGACACAATTAGGGATATCTCTATAAAAATGGACCTTTTGTGAAATTTGACAAACTTGATCAAATTCATCTTTTGAACTAAGTTAGCTTGATGCATGACACTTTACATTGTGTATTTTTGTATTTCCTTTTGATGATTCCAAAAAGGGGAAGAAAGTTTGGTGATACTAGGTTTAGGGGGAGTGATGAAATTTAATAGAAGTAATTTTTTGTTATCCTTGTATTTATTGCATCTTGTAGTTTATGAGATATATTTGAGTAAACTTTTGTTATCTTTATGGATATTTCTTTATCTTTTATTCTTGATATTGAATTATGATTTATGCATAAATTAAGGGGAATCTAATCATTATCGTGATAGCGGATTATGTGCTTAACTTCATTATTATTTTTTAATATCACAAATATTTTGTCATCATCGAAAAGGGACAAATTGTTGAACCAAGGGAGGCTCTAATTGATGTTTTGATGATAACAAAACATAACTACTATGAATATGTTTATTATTTTGATGAAAAGAAATATTAGAACAAAACGAAGCCATAAATTCAAGAAGATAGTGTATGAAGTTGATTAGGAGAAGTTGAAGTTTTTAACTGATGAAATGAGGATTGAAATAAGAACAAAAGGAGATCAAGGCCAATAATGTATGAAGTTAATAAAGAAAAGAGATAATGTTTGTAACTGATGAAATGAAGATCAAAACAAGAACAAAAGGAACATCAAGGTCATTTCATATATTGTATTATTATTTGTAAGCCCACTTTATAAATTTGATGATCCAAAAGACTTACCATACATTAACATTTCATCTTACTTCATTGCATGAGTCTTTACATTCATCATGAGGAATTGAATCTTTTGATTTTAATATAAAAGCCTCTTGATCTTTGAAATAATCTTTGGGGAATATTTTGGAAAGTGTTTCAATCATATTTTGATTAAATAAATTAGCTTTGAGTATTTGAAGTTGTTAAAAATTCATGTTTTTTTGGTGATTGGTAGACCTATATAGGTTAGTGGTCGACCAATATAGATTAAAGTTGTTACATTTAATGTACCGAAAATTTGTTGCAACATTGTTTATATATTGGTCAACCAATTACCATATTAGTCAACCAATATATGTACCAGTATTCTAACAACTAGTAAATATGGTGCTATAAATGCATATTAGTTGACTAGTATAGGATTAGTCGACTGGTATGTTAGACTAGTTAACTCGTACACTGTATATAACCATTATAACGGCTAGTTATTGGCTCTGACAAATGTTTTAGGTCATAAAACACTATAAATAGGTGTTTTCTCATTGGTTTTAGCATTAAGAAGGTTTTGAATATTATATACACACATTTCAAAGAGTTTTTCAATCATTTGAGCATCATTGTGTCACATTTGTGTGAGTGAGTCATTTTAAAGTTATCAAGTGAATAAGTGAGATATTTTTAAATTGTAATACTTTGGTGGGTTATTGAATATTGTACTTGGGGTGATTCAAGTGGTATTATTAAGGTTTCTCTTTACCTTAGAAGAAAATTGTAAGAAGGATTCCTCCTTACTCAGAAAGATTATACAAAGGTTATTCTTTACCTTAAAAGAAGAATTATAGTAGAATTCTAATAAGTCTTTAGAGTACTTGTATAGACCCCTTTGGCCAATAATTGTATAAAATCATCACGTGGTCACATCAAATAAATTAAGAATCAATTAAAAAATTGTATTAAAGTTTCTAACGCAATCTATGAGTATGTAATTTATCAAGGATTGAGGCAATGAACTTGCTCTTCTAGAAAAATCCATTGATGAAGAGGATCTCATTAATAAGATTCTTAATGATTTTGACCATGAATATAAATACATTGTTGACAAGGTTAATGTTTGTTAAAGACTTATCTCTTTTGTTGAAATTCAAAAAAAATGAATAAAGAGGCATCCCTTTAACAATCATAAATGCCGTTATCATCCTCTTTAGCCTTAGTCATAGGCTTGGAAATTAAGCCAGGGTCTAGTATGGCCTAGTACAAAGCTAATGAACTCTCATAAGTTTACCAATTTTTAGGTCGAGTTTAGAATTCCTTTAATTTTCAAGTTTTGAGTTGGGTTCAGACTCATGCTATATGGCCTGCCATAACCAAAAGCCCTACTATATATATATATAAGAACCCATTTCACTTCTTTTACGCCCTTCTTCTTCATCACTGTCGACTCTCAGTCATAAGTCTTTCTTTAAATAACAACAACAAGTATATCATTCTCATCATCATCCATCTGTTGAAAGAATAACAACAAGCTTCTTATGTTTCTTCTTCTAAATCTTTATTTTTGTGTTGTTCTATTTGTCTTTTTTTTACTGTTATTTGACTTTCTTTTTCGTTCTCTCTCTCATATGCTCTTCTTTTCTCTCTTCAATTTTTCAAATATTTTCAGAGTTCTTTCTTATGTGATTATTCTTTTGTTTTGCTCTTTTATGCTCACACTTCTCTCATAGTTCTCACTTATCCTCCCTATACTCTTTCTTTTGGTTCTCATTGCTCCTTCCTGCTCTCTTTCTTTGGCGATGGGTTGGGTTAGGGTTGGAACAATTTGGGCTTTAGGTAAACTTTGAGCCACCCAAATTTTGATTAGGCTTGTGCTCAAGTGATATGATCTAGGCTTGACCGGGCTTTAAGCCACCTATAAAGGGCTTCAAGTAGGCTCAGACAGCCTTTGACCTAACTTAGCCTGACATATTACTAACCCTACTAAGCCAATCTTGTCAATGCTTGCAATAATAAATCTTAGTGACCATCTCCTCCGCTTGGGTATCCTTCTATAACTACCTTCTATAATCAAGGACAACAATCCATTGCTCTTTATAATAATCAACCTACATTACATCCATATCTTAGGAATTTCTAAGGATATGATACTCAAGAGCACCCTGTTAAGCAATGCTTCATTTTTTACTTATTGTTACAAAATTCTCATTAGCTCTACTATTAACATATTCATAATTTCTACACAATATTTCTCTATGACAATTGTGTGCATGTTATGCCTATTATGAGACCCTCATATGGCTACTCAATAATGATGTGTCGCATTTTGTTATTGTAAAATTGAATAATCTTTTGCTTCATACTCCTTATGCAAGGTCTAATGATGTTATGATTGGAGAAACAAAGATCTTCATATAAACTATACTACTTCCACATTCTTCTTTCATATACTCACACTTTTAATTTACACAATATTCTCTGTGTGTGACATAAAAAAGAATCTTATTTCTATTTATCAATTTTGTAATAGTAATCGTGTTTTGTTAAATCCTTACCCACTATATTTTTTTTATGAAGGATTTAAGTATGAGGGCAATCCTTTTGATAAAAAAAGCTAAAGACGATGTTTATGAGTGGCTAACCTTATCTCCAAAATTGTCTTCACTGCATGTTTTCTTTTATAGCATCAAAACAACTTCATTTAAATGATAGCTTAGATTACATCCAACCTCCCCTATTCTTTAGCATATTATGTCTACATTTTTATCCTATTTTATGTTATAAAATTGTTATGGTATTGCATGTTTAAGCAATAAAAGTTATAAAATTCATTTCTCTACATCTACAATTATTTCATCTCACCCTTTACAATTATATCTTTTGATAATTAAACATCAAAAATTTACTCTAATGATGATTTCAAGTATTATGCTATTTCCATTAATCATTTTACATGTAATGTATGGCATTATCCTTTAAAAAGGAAATCTCATTTTTTTTTATCTACTTCAAACTAGTAGTACAAAATCACTTCAAACGCTTCAATATTACTCTTTGATCTGATAATGATGGGAATTTCAAATGTTAGATCACTTTATATCTCTTCATGGTATTTCTCATCTCACCTCTCCTTCTCTTCTTCTCTATGAACACCCTCATCAATATATTATTGAAATTAAACTTTCTTTACTCACTCATGCCTCACTTCTACTCATATATTAAAACTTTTATTTTACAATTGTTGTATCTCATTCAAACTAATCTTGATTGTTCAAAAAACACTCTCCAATTGATTTCCATCTATGCTATTTCTTCCTATTACAATTGCGCCACTTACTACTTCATTAACCATCTCTCTTATGCACTTGGATCTATCTGAATGCCCATCTTCAGTCAGCTATCCCATATACTCAATCAACCATGCATCATTTAAAGCTCCTCATATGATAATTGAGAACCCATAATTCAATTGACTAAAACAATTCTTTGACACTAATAATAGTCCATGCTACTAATCCTCACTTTTCCCACCACTCTCTCCAAATCCCTTTCCTTCAAAACCACTACCAACATCATGACCACTCATTCTGAAAATTATATTCATAAGCACATAAAAGTTAACAATCAAATCAAACCATCAACCTAAATTGCACATAATGTCCCAAGCCCTCAAATATCTAAAGTGACATCAAGCTATATTTGAGAAGTACAGTGCTTTTATGTAAACTGGAATACGAGAACTTGTTTGACCTAATTTAACATAAAATATTATTAGTTTTAAATAGATTTTTTTGAATTAAACATTTACCTGGTGACTCTATTGATAAGTAAAAAGCACAACTAGTTACTAAAGGGTTCCATCAGTGCCCATAAAGTTGATTACCATGGCATTCAATTCAGTTGTCAAATTTACTACATTCACTTTGTTCTCAATATTGTTGCTAGTCGTAGGCGATCTCTTTGTCAACTTGATATCAAGAATGTCTTTCTATAAGGTCATATTTCCAAAGATATTTAAATAAAACAAACACCAAATTTTCTTGATCTTAAGAATCGCACACATATATGCAAGTTGCGTAAGGCTATATGTGGTCTTTAATAGGCACCTAGGCTTAATATTAGGAGCTACACAATAATTGTTTATAGCCACTAGGATTACAAACTCTCATGCATATCAATCACTTTTGTCCTTAATAATAATTGTAAGATATTATATCTCTTTATTTATGTTGAGGAAATAACTATTACTAGATGTAATGCCACTACAATTCAAAAGTTTATTGATCTTATTAACCAAAGATATTCTATTAAGATCTTGGTGATTTGACCTACTTTCTTGGGTTGGGATCATAAGAAAATGAAATCAGTGACTTGACCTCAAGAACCATATCTTATGACATCAAATTTTATCTAAGCCACTATTTTAATTATTCATACATCCCTATTTTCCTCAATTCGTAACCATGTATCCAAAGATAGGTAAGGAATAAGTCTTAGTGAGGCCTTAATAAAAGAGAACATTGATTAAGGATTAAAATTACTACTGCTTTTAACAATTTACTTCTCTCTCAATAAATTATACCACGGATCTTCTCACTCACACAAACATGGATGAGTCCAAAGCTATCGCCACTAAGCTAACACTTACAACTCGTTTTGAATATGCATTAACATATCCTTTTGAATACATAATAGTTATTGGTAGCCTCCATTACCTAAGTCTCACTTGCCTTGACATAGCATATGATGTTAATAAGTTATCTAAATTTATGCATCAACCTACTACTTATCATTGCCATTGGAATGTTTTCGAGTGCTTACTTCATAATGTTTGGGATATAATTTATCATAGTCTTGCCTTATGCCATCACACATGTTTTATCTCCTTACACCTTTTTTAAAATGATGACCGGCTTGTAATAGGTGGAACAAGTGAGGCATAGAGATGCCCGACGATTGAGTTTGTGAATCTGGAATTCGCGTTTTGTTATGGAAATATAAGTTACCCTAAAGAAAAACAAAATGCACGCCTCTGTTTTTGTTTATTTCTTGAAAACTCCCTTTTCTTTTCAATCTTTTGGAAACTCAATATCAATGTTTGATTTTGTTTGTGTTTTGACTGTGGGTTCTGAAAATTAACTCTGCGTTTGTTAAGTGGCTGCTGAAGAACGGTTGTGTTTCCTTTTGTTATTGCGGCTACTGGGTAACAGAATAAGCGAGAGGTATTTTTCTTTTTGTGTTGTTGTGGGTCTTGAGGTCGTTGGCTGGAGAACGCTAGTTTGTGGAAATTGTTGATATTGCTTGAAACTTTCTAGTGGTGATCTTGTGTTCTGGTTTCTGCGTCTGCCCCTGTTGCTTGTGTTTATTTGAAAATCACCAGCGGATTGTACCAACACTGGTGAAATATTGAATCGCTCACCAGCGGCGGGCTTCATACCAGTGGCATCGCCAGTGGTGAAGCCTGGAGAGGGTTTATGAAACCCATGTATGAAGTAGACGGTGGGAGGAGGCGGCGATGGACACCGACGGCAAAGTGAGACTTCACTGGTCGGTGGCGACGTCAAGGAGGCGTCGGTGGTGAGGAGCCTCACGTGGAGGCGTGGCAGAAGCAAAAGCAGGAGGCAGAGTTAGAGAAGCTTGTAACCGACGACAACAGCAGAGGAAGAACCCAGGCGGTAGTGGCGGCGTAGAATCAAAATGAGGGGTGCGTGTGTGGGTTAGACCTTGCAGCACGCGCCAAACTGAACGCATGCAGGAAGTGCCAAAGTCCCCTTTAAGCCTTTTTAATTAAATTTGTTTTATTAAAATTAAGTAAGTTTAAATCCCTAATAATTTTTTGGTAAATCCCTAATAATTTTTTGGAAAAGTATTTTCTAATTGTTTTAAAATTGTTTTCAAAGGGATATTTTATTATCCCTAAGAATTTACTTTAATTTTTCAAAGCATTGAATTATTAAATTATATTAATTATCAATTCAATTCCAAATTTAAGATAATTATTTTTCTTAATATGATTAAGATTAATAATTATATTGATTCCTAATTAATTATAAATAAGTAGTTTTTAAATTAAAATTAATTAGTTTCGATTATATTGAAATTAATTAATTAAAAATATAGTTTCTAAAATTACAATTAATTAGCTTCAATTAGATTGAAATTAATTGATTAGATTCTTTAAAATTAAGAAAATTGTTTTCTTGCATAATTAAGAAAGTTGTTCTTAATTAAATATATTTATTTCAATTTGATAGAGATAAATTAAATTCTTAATTTTATTTGTTTAGAGAATTATTATTTTATTTATTTAGAAATTGTTTCTTTATTTATAAATAAGAAGTTTCATAATTTATTAGAAAGGATATTATCTTGATTAAAATTTGAAAAATGTTTTCATTTATTTATCAAGAAAAAGAGCTTTCTTTAATATTTTTGAAAATAGTTTTCTAATTTGTTAAAGAAAATTTTTCTAATTTAGTAAGAAATCAATCTCTATATAAATAATATAAAGGACTTTCTTAATTAAATTTAAAAGTATTTTATCTAATTTTGAAAGTAGTTTTCTTTTAATTTTAGAAAATAGTTTTCTAATTAAGGAAAAATAATTTCTAATTAGATTAGAAATAGTTTTCTTATTGGATCATAATGTGTTGCTTGTATAATTTTGAAAAAGAAGTTTTTCTAAATTATAATAAGTAAGAAGAATAATTTATCAAAAATTGTTTTCAATTAAATTTTGTTAAAGGAGTCAAGTTAAATTAGAAATAGTTTCCAATTGGATTTGAATTTTTTTCAACTCAAATTAAATTTGTATTTGGAATAGGAGTTTAATTTATTTAGGAATCAATGGTTTTAATCTAATTTAATTTTTCCAAGAAGTTGGAAATATTATTTTTTATTATGAAGATCAATAACTAGAATCAAACGAAGATTGATATTTTATGCATATAATTTAATTATGAGTGCATAAGTTGCATACTTTATTTATATGGTTAATATATATATATATATATTGTATGCATGACAAATTGTATGTTTTATATGTGTGATATTTTACATGCAATTTGTGTTTGATGACACAAATGAAAATAAAATCCTTCGTTAAAATATTAAGTACATATTAAAAACGTAATTGTTGCCTTCCATTATTATAAGAATAAACTAGAGTTCTGTTTATTGTAGGCTTGTTGAGCAAACTCAAGGCCACTTTAACCCGAACATGTTTAGACTTATAATAATGGGTTCTACTTAACTAAATTTATGTGATTTGGATGAGCAAGCACATAACCACATGAATTTAGAGGCAAGGTTAGGAATGACATATAAGATATGTTTTGGCAAGAGTTGTCACCTAACGGATCTAAGAGTCACATGAGATGTGATTGATAG
Source organism: Erythroxylum anguifugum (assembly GCA_027478595.1). NCBI lineage: Eukaryota > Viridiplantae > Streptophyta > Magnoliopsida > Malpighiales > Erythroxylaceae > Erythroxylum > Erythroxylum anguifugum. Next base: position 81,365,848 of record JANIPN010000219.1, read on the forward strand.
AGTTGTTTTCTACCAAACTTAGGTTTAGTTGGTTTGTTCAGCAAACTTAAGATCAACTATAGCCCACTAGAAAGATTAGAGTAACCTTTCCAAATAGTAGTGAGGGCTATTATTTCGAATAAAATAGTGAAAATAACCAAATGCATAATTAAAGTTCTAATCTTATTCGGTAGTCATGACATATAATTGATTACTTGTTTCTCTTACGCTTATGTTTTATTCTTAGTGGAATTTACCTTATTTAGTATAGTTGATAATAAGTTAGTGATCCCAAGTTTTTAGACATAGGCTGTGTTTGAGAAATGTTCTCCTACAACAGCTCAACCTCCACACCATTCCCTCTTAGCTGAACCATCCCCAAAATCTTAGAACCATTAATCCTAATGTCATCCCAATCATCCTTTCAGTTGTTGTATACTATCTTTGGAAAGAAAGAAATGTCAGGACTTTTAAAGATGAAGCTTTGGAGGTGGATGGATTGAAAGCCGAAGTGATCACCCTAGTCCAGGAGCAACTCAGAGCAAACACCGAGGGAAGGTAAACGTAGGAGAGTCTTTTATTTCACCAACATCCTTTATGAAGTTTCTGTTTCAGGTAAACAAAAGAAAATTATGGAGAATGATGGCAGAAGATGCTTACCCCGAAGCTCACCAACCAAATTCAGAGAAGAAGAAAACAACAGAACATCAACTCTCCATATTCCATCTAGAGTAGTTAGTCAAACCTCCACATTTATACACATGTAAGGGAATCAGCACTAGCAACAAAACTAAAGGAAGACCAAAAGAATGCAGAAGCAACTCAGTAGACATGGATGAGGTTGAGTGATCCAAAAGGGACGCACCTTACCAACAACAAAAGCATACAACAAAGAAGACATGGCCAGACCTCTACACCATCGGTAGGCGCAATCAAAGAAATGCAACAATCCTTAATGGATGGTTAAGAGCACAGGTATTTCTAGCTGGTGGGAACTATTTGCTGGTAGATTTCTGAAGGCATTAGATACCTCCAATGAAGAAATGCACGATTAACTCTTGCTGCAAATTTGTTATTGCTGACTGATCCAATAGTTTTTTAGATATTAGGATCTCAATGAAGCTTATTATCAAGTCAGGTTTTTACAGTGTATTGTTGCCATATGGGAAGCTTTTCTCAGGGAACAACTTGTTAGTATAGGGGTATTCTCTTTTGATAGGTATGAGATGAGTTTCTAAACTATCTCTACCCATGTATATACATTTTTCTTATATTAATCTCATAACTATTTGACCTAAAAAAATTTGTATGTCCATTATGTTATTATGCTATAATCCTTGTTGAGGATTTGGTGAAAAAGTTTTAAAGATATGTCAAAATCATATAGATAACAAAATGTAGTGACATTTTAAGTTGACTAATGTCTCATAAACTTTGATGACAACATGTAAGATTGTATGTCAACATCATGATATCAAAATGCAAAGGCATGCATGAAGTAAAGTTAAAAGATAAAGTACCTTGTTGAAATTATTCCACTTAATTTAGCTTACTAAAAGCATAATTGTGGACTACAATTAAACGCTTTGTTATAGAATGATAATAGTTATCATTAGAAGAAAATGATTGCATGATTTTTCTTGCTTATATGTGATATGATAAAGATCATATGTATTTCTAATTCATGCTTATGAGTGTTTGATACTGAATTTAGATTCAACATTATTGTAATGTTCAATGCATGGTTAGAAATAGAATGTTAAGTAAAAGTAGTTGATCTAAGTTTATACAAAGAGTTTGTATGTGTTGGATTAAAGGAGACTTATGCTTAACATAAGTGAGTAGAATTAAAAGTTGGATAATCAAGATTATCCTTTTGTGCCATATTGGTTAAATCAACATAACAGGAATCATAAAGTTATATACTATGATATATGTATCCTTTTGATTAGGAATCGTATGGAACTTATATAGTTAAAGCATAACCAAATCAACCTTTAGCGAAAGGATGATGATGATATTGAATTGTTAAATCTGATACATGTGATATATTGGATGGAAAAACAATTTATAAAAGGATGATACTTATATTTCATTATATTACTAATGACTTTATGAGATATAGTCATATGTATTAAATGAAATAATGATTTAAAATTTTTAAAAGTTCAAATTGTTTAAATCGAAGAAGAAATTAAGAATTGCGAATGTTGAAGCATTCTGTGGGATCGTTGTGGTGAATTTTATGTTTTCGATTATCTATAGGGAATGAGATTCTTTGATGAATACCTTTACAACTAAATTCATAAGAGTTTGGATTTATGTAAGGAGTAAAATATAATACATGATATTGTATGATGCAATATTATTTCTTCTATAGTTATGCCTAGTACTATAACTTACCTTCGATAGTTCCAATTGAATCAATTAGCAAGATTTCATATTAGATATGAAACGTTAAGTCTTTGAAAAACTTAAAGTTAATGATTCAAGGATGTGATACTTAGTTGACGCGGATATATAATCCATTAAGTTTAGAACTAAAATAGGTAATAACGAGTTATGAGATATCCAAATGCTTGGATATAATCTTATAGACTTATTGAACAAATTGTTTGTTTAAATGTATGCTTATAGGAGAATGGTTTTCAAGATAAGTAATGGGAGTAAGATGAAATTTAAAAGGTTCAAATCTCATGACAATACATATAATTGCAACTATTGTCTTTATTGATACATTTGATGTATAGTTGAAAGGTACAAGGCGTTGAAAGATTCACTTTCATGATGAATTCAAAGAGTTTGTTTTGAAGATAATTGTGAATTTATCATGTTTGAAAGAAGGTTAGTGGGAATATAGTTGTACTCTATAGTGGGAGTACGTGGAGATATATTTCTCATAGAGAACAACAATTTTAATTTTCAATTGTTGTAAATATAATTGTCCAAGAACAACTCTTATTGGATATGAAAAAGGTAACAACTTAATTCTGGGAATTAGATCTATAGAAATAGATTAGATGTTGTTAACTTATTTTAAGTCCAAGTAGATAGATAATGTACTAAAGATGTTTAGAATTTGAGATATCAGATACTTGTGAAGTATTAAGGATATACATTACTCTATGTGTGAGTTGATATTTGACTTCAAGATAATAAGGATATAACTTTAGAAGTAAATCATAATTAAGGTTTATTTACTTAAACAATATCATTTAGGGTTGGAGAGGTTCCAATGTAGCAATTTGTTGATAATTAAGTCATAACACATTTTTTCATTTAGTGGAAATGATTAATTGAATCAATAAGTTCTTTAATGAACTTGATATAGTTCCTTGCATTGTTTAAAGCAATAATGTACTATAGAACATTAGAGTCATTCGACATGCATAATGAGTTAATGTCTTATCAAAGATCTAAGAATGTGTTTAGGAAAATTTTCTTAATTATGATGATAAATAAGATGGGAGTTGTAAAATTTAAGCAAGTGCTCTAATATAGAGAATCTTGTAGAATTCTTTCATTAAGCCACTGTTCCTGTAGTAGAATAATCGTCATATGGTGATATGGTATGAGATACTTAAATGATTGACTTAATGCAAATGAGAGATTGTTGGTTTATTCCCTACAACCAATCGCTTTGGTTGTAGTTTAGTGACAAATTATTTAAAAGCATTCTTTATCTTATACATGTTTAGATGTATATAATAAAGTCCATGGGATAATTGTACATTGCAAATGAAATTATAATGAGATTATAATTATGAGATTCATATTGCATTTA